>PVIY010047557.1:0-17804 GCA_004026745.1 Myrmecophaga tridactyla | reverse complement strand
TAACTTTGTTTACCCTGATTTAAGTTATTTTAATCCTTTGGCATTTGTTGACACTCACTTAATAGCCCAGACCATGATCACTTCTGGAAACTATTCCACGTGCCATCTAGAAGAAAATGAGTTCACCTGCTGAGTGCACTGTCCTGATATATTAGTGTGGTCGGGCTTTCACCCAGGTGACCAGGAACTCTGTACCTCTCCATTTTTGTCATTGTCGTGGTTGGTGGCATTGACATATTCTAACAGTCATAGAGTAGAGAAATGTCAAGGTGTGTCATGACAAGGGTGGTCTTGACAAGTTCTTCTGTTTTATACATTTTGCTTTATATACTCTGAGGCTATGTTTCTAGGTGTGTGGCAATTTGGAATCATTATATCTTCCTGACAGAGTGGACTCTACAATTATGAAATACCATTTGGAAAACTCTCTTAAAGTGCCTTACCCAGAAACTTACTGTGGCCTATCTTTCTTAGTTTGGGGCTTATAAGACATATCTTTGGTCATCCTTTTGTTTTTCAGCCCTCTCTGTCCTTCTATTCACTGGTATCTCTTATAAGCCAAATATAATTAGTATTTGTTTTAGTTTAACAGTGCTGTCTAATAATCTTTGTCTTAGAATCTTTACTTCATTTATATCTAATGCAATTGATATTATAGTTTCATATCTATCTATTATCTAAGTCTTTGTTTTCTACTATACTACATTCAACTATTTATATTCTTATTGTTTTTCAGTAGTGGTGATTAAAGCCATGAGAATGTTAAATATTTCTTCTTCATATTCTAGAAGTTATTGCTTGATGCAATGCTTAACTTATTTTTTTATACTTGTAGATATCGTACTGATTTGAAAACATTGCCATTTGTTCAAAATTCAGGATGGATTTTATAACAGCATTCCCCTAATGTTCCCACACAAAATGGTTCTCATTTTTCCACATTGTGAAGAGGTCTTATAATTTACATAATGCAGCCAGACCTCAGAGAAGGCCAGGGCATGCTGCTGAGTCTTTGCCTCAGCTGCCTAACAAGAATCAGACGAGTATTGGTCATGTTTCAAAAGGGCTGATTTGGGGATCAATATCAGCAACCTGGTCTTGGGTGATTTTGACTAAATTCTTCAGGAAACGATAGAATCCTTGGATTCCGTTTGTCTTGCTCAAGACTGAACCTGCCTTGTATTTGTCTGATTTTCACTTGTTTTTGGGTCATCGTAGCTAGGGTAATGGGCTTTTCCCTTCAGCATCTATTTCCTATGAGGGGATGTGTTTGTAAACCAGTGCAGTATGTCCAGTCAAAGGTGATGTGTGATCATTATTCCACGTGTGCCACAGGTGTGTGGTTCCTCAGGTCCTTGGCCATCTGGGATGATGAGGACAGAGTGACAGGACCAGAGCAGAGTCACTTCTCACCAATGAGAGCTTTGGATATGCGTGGGGGGGGAACCACATTTGTGACAGTGCATTTTATTTTTCTCAGAGCTTGTCTCAGCCAACGGCCCTGCAGTGGGAATCACCCAGCTCATGGAAACGCAGCCCTTGGAGGGCAGCTGGGAGGCAGTAGAGACCCAGCAACCCACAGCCAAGGGCAGTGGGCAGGGTGGGTGGCAGTGTTAGGTCTTGCACCCAGCCCCTTTGCTTCTGGCTCTGGGACCGTGAGCAGGAAGCACAGTAGGTTGTCTGAGCCAGTTTGCTCATGGGGGCAAAATAGGTAAATGCAGTACTGCGTATCCCTGCAGGCTTGTCCCAGGACCCCCACATCTGCCCACGAGCTTACCTGGGTTTGGGGTCTGGCAGAGACCTGCTGAGGCACAAGTGGCCTCTCACCTGAGCTCTCTGGGCAGGAGAGTGGCATGAAGCCCGTCACCCATGCACAGGCAGCCCCTCCCTCCAGACCCTGATCCCCTCTTCCCTGCCTTAGTCCAGGACTTAGGGTGGGTGCCACACCCAGGCCCTGACCGGTCATCTTCTCATTGACACTCTGACACAGCCACTCAGCACTACCTGGCAGGTATTCTCCCCCACGGTGTCTCCCATCTCCAGGCTATCCGCCTGGTGAATGGGCCTGTCACCTCAGGGAGCGTCTGTACTTTGGGCAGGCAAGAGGGTGAAGTTGGTGCTGTTTGACCACCCAGGCTGCCACCCCATGCCCATGCCCAGCCCATGTGGCGCTGCCACCTCAGCTGGATGGCCTCGGTGGGTTCAGTCAGTGCTTTGCCTTGTCATGTGGGTCAGAGATTTCAACAAGGAATTAATGCATCTCTGTTGCAAAACATGAACTGTTTCTCCCCCTGCCCTGTATTGTCAC
Organism: Myrmecophaga tridactyla; assembly: GCA_004026745.1. Classification (NCBI taxonomy): domain Eukaryota; kingdom Metazoa; phylum Chordata; class Mammalia; order Pilosa; family Myrmecophagidae; genus Myrmecophaga; species Myrmecophaga tridactyla. The sequence continues at coordinate 15,496 of PVIY010047557.1, read as the reverse complement.
ACACCCTGCATGTGGCTCCTCATTCTTTTTGCAGCTGTTTGACAGCTTCAGGTGCTTCTGGAGAATTAAGCCAGATCTTTATTTTGCCTGGGTTCCCTTATATATTTTGCTTAAGTGTTCAAATTTCTCATTATGAAAAATACAGAAGAAAAAGAATAGTACATTTATAGTTGTACACCTCTCACCTAGATTTAGTAACTCTAATGCTTTGCCATTGTTCTGCTTTGTTAGTTGCTGAAATGCAATATACCAGAAACAGAATGGCTTTTAAAAAGGGGAATTTAATAAGTTGCTAGTTTACAGTTTTAAGGCTGAGAAAATGTCCCAATTAAAGCAAGTCTATAGAAATGTCCAATCTAAGGCATCCAGGGAAAGATACCTTGGTCCAAGAAGGCCGATGCAGTTCAGGGTTTCTCTCTCAAGTGAGAAGGCACATGGTGAACACAGTCAGAGTTTCTCATCTAGAAGGGTACATGGCGAACATGGTCAGGGTTCCTCTCTCACCTGGAAGGGCACATGGTGAACACGGCGTCATCTGCTAGCTTTCTCTCCTGGCTACCTGTTTCATGAAGCTCCTCAGGAGGCGTTTTCCTTCTCCATCTCCAAAGGTCTCTGGCTCGTGGACTCTTTGCTTCGTGGTGCTGCAGCATTCTCTGCTCTCTCTGAATGTCCCAAAATGTTTTCTCTTTTACAGGACTTCAGAAACTAATCCAGATCCACTCAAATGAATGGAGACACATCTCCCCTAATCCAGCTGAACAACCACTCTTGATTGGGTTAAACCTCCAGGAAGATGATCTAATTACATACAGTACTGAATAGGGATTATTCTGCCCTCTGTGGTGTTCATGGTACTGTCAGTGGATGTGTAGGTTGTCTGGAGTTCTTTCTATTTCTTAAATTTGGGGTTTGGGGAAGCTTAGCTAAGAACACCCTACAGCTGTGGAAAGGTAAAGTCGTGCAAAGTGTCCTTGAATTGTAGAAACGAGGTCGTGCACACGCGCTCTCCCTACTGTGTGCATAGGTTCATCGTCAAATCCAGAAAATGCTTGGAACTTTCAAATAAAATACCACAGAACTTAAAATAATTGGGGTATTTTCGTCCAAAGTTCAGGATGGTTAGCAGCCAAATCTGTATTTATTTTTAGAACTCTTTTATAGAATCTTTGGCTGCCCTCCATGAAATATCATAAGTAATTAAGCATTTGAATCAAACTGTTTAAGTCAGTATTATCATAGAGTGAAGAAATTATAGATTTTTCAGTATAAATTATAGATTGAAAAAACTCCTTGGAAAATTATGTGGTCTACTTTCTGCATTTTGTACATAAATAAGGCAGTTGTGTGATAGCTAATGACAGGTTGATTCTGGTATAAACTACTTCTTTGACTATTTTGAAAGATTATAAATCTGTGTTTTAGGTAAGGGAACATGCTGGAATATTATTTCTGTCTTCCAGTTTCCTCTCAGTGAGTCCTGGGGCCTTTAGTGAATGGGTTTGTTTTCCAACTCTGGTTCCATCATGATCCAAACCTGTTTCTCTAGCACTCCCACTACCTCCCACCAACACTTTTGCTGTTGATAGGAAGAATATTAAATTTCCCAGGAACCCGATTCCCCCCACCCCATTTTCATAAACTTTGGAACATTGGGAGTCATCTGTAGCCAAGAGTGTGGGAGGCTGTGTGTGCAGCACTCACACGGTGCCAAGGGGTGTGGGAGGATGTGCGTGCAGCACTCACATGGTGCCAAGGGGTGTGGGAGGTCCTGTGTGTAGCACTCGCATGGTGCCAAGGGGTGTGGGAGGCCACATGTGCAGCACTTGCATGGTGCCAAGGGCGCTTCTCTTCTCCCCTGCTCCCCTGTCAGACTTCTTCTCCTCCACTTCACCATCAGCTACCTCTCTGTGCTACTCAGCTCCTCGGCCTGGGTAGGCAAGTGGGGTGACAGTGGTCTATGGCTCTGGATATGGGAAGCGGAGGGTCCGTGGGCCTTGCTCCCAGTCTGGGGTACCTTGCCCTTCCTCCTGACCCCATAGCTGCAACACGGGCAGGAAGCCTCTGGGAGCTGCAGCACAGGAGACAGAGATAAGTCGGTGTCGTGGGCTGAAGAAGCCCTGTATCCACCCAAGGGCACCTCTTAATGACCGATTTTACACTGTTTTATGTCAGGAGCAGAAGAAGCTAATACCCATTCAGCTAGTATTTCAAATGAGAATTCAATATGTCTGTGGCGTGAGACTCTCGAGGCAGACCCGGTGGTAAAATAGAAAGGTAAGACGAGGCCCTGCCATGCCCTTTTCCTGCCAGGGGGTGTGGGGTTCATTCCCCAGAGGGAGGTCTTGGTGCAACCCCTTCTTCTCCTGGGCCACTGGGCATCAGGGGCCAGCCGAGCTCCTGCAGGGGTCCCTGGTCTCACTGCCCCACATGAACCCCTGTGGCTTCAGGACACATCCCGTTGCTGCCTGAGAATGTGAAGGGGGGTGGTCAACGTGTGGGGCCCTGCACGCCAAGCTAGGCACACCCTGAGTTCACGCTCACAAAGCACTGAAAAAAAAAAGTTTTGTGTTTTGAAATCATTTCAAACTTAGAGGACAGTTGCAAAAATAATACAAAACCCACTGAAAGAACTCCAACACCCCCACCCAGAGACCCAGGCCCATGAATTTTAAATATTTATAACATTTACCATCCCTTTCTCCCTCCCTCTTCCTTTCTCCCTCTTTCATCTCACCATCCATCCATCCATCCATCCGTCTGTTTATTTTCTAAACATTTCAGAGTAGGTTGTATACATCATTAAAAAAGCATTTTTAAACGTGGACACTATTGCTACCAGAATGTGTTTCTCTGTAATGTTCTTTCAGGGTGTAAAGTTGTATAACAGTGAGAAAAATGTTTTCTGAGCTGTTTGTTTCTCAGCATTTGCTCTTTAAGGGCCCGGAGCTCCCCATGGGCTTAGAGGTCTGCCAGGGGCCCATGCCATCATGTGTTGTAGCATGTCGTTGTGTGTCGCCACTTGCGGCCCCTCGGGTGACAGTGGCCAGGCTGGGCAGGGGCTGTGTCTTGGAAACATGAATGGCTGGGCCACAAGACTGCATTTTGGTTCTGCGTCTGTGTAAGCAGACACCATGTGTTGCAGGCCTGCAGCAATGTGGAGACAGGCTGTGCTGGGGTGAGGGGCCTTCTCCGAGGAGGGAGTGAGGTGGGCACTGGCTGTAGGGAACAGAGACCCTGGATGGGCAGATAGCAGCATACTGGCAGCTTGGAGAGCAAGGGGATTTGGCAGATGGGACCAGTCATGCCAAGTGGGGCCACTTGTGCCCTGGGGTGTCAGCCTTTATTGCAAGAGCAATGGGCCAGTGGTGTTTTTAGGAGGAGTGACATACAAACCCAGACTTTAAGAAGAGCATCGAGGGTCCAATAGGGAAGCTTAGTGACACTTCCAGAGACAGGGGAGCGTGGCATGGACTCTGGTGGGATGATGGACTCAGTGGGGCACAGAGCAGAGACTCAGTGGCCTGGGAGAGGCAGGACCATCTGGACCGGAGTGGGGGTTGGAGAATTTTCTTCCAGACACCCTGGGATTATACTTTTTAGCAAGGTCTGGTGCTTTGAGGTGGAGTTAGGGCTGGAGGAGCTCCACCCAGAGCTGCTGGCGTGTGCTGGTCCTGGGGGGTTGGTGGGAGAGAAGACAGGGAGAAACAAAGTGGAGCAGGGATACCGGAGTGGGGTGGGGAGGCTAGGAGGGGCCTTGGAGGCTGGAGGGGGGGCAGGGAGGCCGGGAGGGGTTCAGGGAGTCCGGGAGGTGGACAGGGAGGCCTGAAGGGCTGCAGGGAGGCCTAGAGGGACACATGGAGGTCAGAGAGGGGCAGGGAGGTCATAAGGGGGCAGGGATGCCAGGAGGGGCCTGCTGGACAGCCCTGGGCCTCAACCTCTGGGGAGGTATTAAGGGGCAGAGGCTGGGCTGCTGAGTGAACAGGGGCTGGGTAGGGGACTGGACCATGTGGAGGCCAGGGGCCAAGGGGAATGGGGTCTGAGGGAGCCCATAGGTCAGGGGAAACTCTGAAAGTGGAGGCTCTGCTCTTTCCCTCTGTGGGCCTGGCCTCCACCTCTCCAAGCTCCTGAGTGCTGAGGGAACCCACAGTCAGGCAACAGAGCCCAGGAGCAACCTGCAGGAGAGGGTCCTGGTGGAAGCTGAAGGAGACCGCAGGGAGCTGCAGGGCTGACCTCTCCTGGTGAGAAGCTGCTGGGCTGCTACTCACAGTGGCCCTCATTGGGCAGAAGTTTGCACTCCCACAGGGTCCTCAGGAGAGAGAGGCCAGGTCCCCAGCTCTCCTGCCTCTCACCCCACGCCCACGGTCTCATGGGCATTGTCTAGTTATTGGTCTGATGTTATCTCTATGATACACTTTTCTCTAGTGTTTTACCTAATATCATGTTACAGTTCACAGTTGTGTTTGTTCTTTGCCTTTCCACCTTTAAAAATCAAATGATGGCAGGAACTAGAAAAACAGTTAAGAGGAAATCGGTGCTTTTTTTCCTAGTACAGATCCATAAGTATTTACATGTGTTATTCTTGAATCCTGTGATGCTCATTTACTATTTCAAGGTTTGCTAACATAAATGTTAACTTTTTGATATGTGTTTTTTTTAGGTGACTCCATCAGTGATGGAGGTAAGAAATTGACTTAAATAAATGTGTTTAAGTAAATCAAAAAGTATTTGCAATGTCTGCTTGGGGAATGGCAAGAAAGGGGGAAAATTGAACTTCCACAAGTGGAGAATTCTCGATATTCTCACAAGCAGTGGGGACAACCAAACCAACAGTCTGCACCCCCTAACTTAGGGTTTGTTCATATGAAACTTAACCCTGCAAACGATAGGCCAAGCCTACTTAAAATTAGACCTAAGAGCCACTCACCCCCTAGAGAACCTCTTCTGTTGCTCAGATGTGGCCACTCTCTCAGCTGACACAGCAAACAAACTTACTGCCGTCCCCCTCTCTACATGGGACATGACTCCCAGGGGTGTGGACCTTCCTGGCAATGTGGGACAAATCCTAGAATGACCTGAGACCCAACATCAATGGATTGATGAAACCTTCTCTACCAAAAGGGGGAAGAGTGAAATGAGACAAAATGTCAATGGCTGAGAGATTCCAAACAGAGTCAAGAGGTTATCTTGGAGGTTATTCTTATGCATTAAATAGATACCACCTGTTTAACGAAGATGTAATGGAGAGGTTAGAGGGAACTGCCTGAAACTGTAGAGCTGTATTCCAGCAGCCACGTTTCTTGAAGATGTTTGTATAATGATACAACTTTCACAATGTGACTGTGATTGTGAAAACTTTGTGTCTCATGCTCCTTTTATCTACCTTATCAACTGATGAGTAGAACATACAGATTAAAATTAAATAATTAATGGGGGAACAAATGTTAAAATAAATTTAGTCCATTGAAATGCTGGTGATTGGTGAGTGGGAGGGTTGGGGGTGTGTTATGTATGAATTTTTTTCTGTTTTCTTTTTATTTCTTTTTCTGGATTGATGTAAATTTTCTGAGAGGTGATCATGGTGGTGAATATACAACTGTGTGATGCTACTGTGAGTTATTGATTATATACCAAGAATGGAATGACCATATGGTAAGAATTTTCGTGTTTGCACATTGTAATGTTTTTAAAAAACTTTGAAATTAAAAAATATATATAAATCTGTTTAGTATAAATTGTATAACTTTATAGAAATAGGCAAGGCATTGCAGATTTATACTTTACGTGATTACATTGCATCAGTGAAAGTAACTTCAGGAAGCATATGTTTTCTATTAGAGCAGTTGTCGATTTACAGAAAAATTACACAGAGAGAACAGAGTTCCCATGTGCCTCTCCAAATACACGCACAGTTTTGTCTGTTATTAACAGTTTGATTAGTGTGGCATCTTTGTTATAACTGGTAAAACACTATTACTGTAATTGTCCTATTAACTGGAGTCCCTGGTTTACATTCGCATTCTCTGTTTGTGTTGTGCAGCTTCAGGGTTTGTAAACGTGTTTGTTCTGGTGAAAAGCAGAGCCTGAAGCATTTGGGTACGTGGTTCCCATGCCGTGCTGCTGCCGCCGCTTCCCTGGCCTTCCTGTGAACCTGCGCCAACGCTCCTCTCTGTCTGGCACGGACCCTGGCTCCCCGCCCCACCCCACCCCAGGAACCTGTATTCTGTTTTCTGACTATGAATTTGCATATTATACTTATTTCATATAAGTAACATGTTACAGTATTTGTCCTTCTGCACTGGGCTTACTTCACTCATCATGATGACCTAGGAAAATATATCTTGACTGTACCAGTTTAAGATTTAATTTACACTTTAATTTTAAAAATAATACATATCAGGGTTTATTTTCAGAGTATATTTCCAGTACTCAAATTCTGGTTTATTTTTACTGCTCTGTAAAGCATAAATGTCTTTTACTTTAAATGATGAAGTAAATTTAATTCTTTTAATACTTTGCTTTGCTAATTACTGATTACATTCTTTTTATGAAAATGAGGAAAACCTATCAGATTATAAGAAGAATATGGTACAGGCCCAAAGTAGTAAATAAATAGATAAGCAGAGAGAACATGAAGAAGAATACTGAAAAGTATGGTCAGCTCCATGCTGCTGGGTGTGGGCCTCGTCCAGGGGCACACATGCGTGTGGCTTCCAGGCATATGTGTGTGTCACTACTAGGTGTACGTGTGTGTCACTACCAGGCATATGTGTGTGTCACTTCTAAGTGCATGTGTGTCACTGACAGGTGTATGTGTGTGTTACTACTAAGTGTATGTGTGCGTAACTGCCAGGCGAATGTGTGTGTCAGTACCAGGCATATGTGTATGTCATTAACAGGCATATGTGTGTGTCACTACCAAGTGCATGTGTTTCACTGCCAGGTGTATGTGTGCGTCACTGCCAGGCATATGTGTTTGTCATTACTAGGCACACATGCATGATGCTGCCAGGTATTGTGTGTGTCACTTCTAGCTGCATGTGTGTGTCGCTGCCAGCCTGCATTGACCATACGGTACACATCTGGGGCTGCTGTGGCCATGGACAGCTTCCTGGCTGGTGAGCCAGAGGGCAGTTGATGTGCCATTTACTTAATCGTCACCTTCTGCCAGTGTTGTGATGATGATGAGGTGACTCATGGGGTGTGCATCTTGTTGCAGGTGTGGTAGCATTGGTGTCCGTTTCTTTGTTCAGGCTGCGTTTCTTTCCACTTATCCTGCTGAATTGATTGGCCACCTTTTGAATTTTGATTTCTAGAAACTTTGAGTGGGTTCGTATTTCCAGGGCTTCAGGGTACCCTTTCTTCAAACCCTCACCCAATTTGAACATAAAAAGTCTGTTTTATTTTTATGAAAGTGATGAGTGAAAAATAAATAGCTCCTTTATCTTTACAGTTGATTGCTGTCTTTTCATGTGGTGGTATTGTGTTTCTTCCTTTGTGAACTCTGTCTGCATTGTCGTGAATGCAGAAGGAGAAGGCGGACCTGCTGGCCAGGATAAGTCAGTGGCCTCACAGAATGTGGAAACCCAAATGAGCTCTCATCCAGCTTAAGGTCCATGTTCCTTTTACGCCCTTACCTGGGAAGACAGTCACGACATTGACACAGCTTTCTTCTATATCATTGGGTCTTTATTTAATGCTTAAGCTTCATTATGGGGAAATATTGTACAAAGAAAGAAAGAACAGTTTGTGTAATTTTTCTGCTGTTGAGGTATAAGTAGCTATATGTAGAGCATTTTAAAGATTTAGGGAAATCCATAATTATGGCTTAACCTCATTGTGCTTTGATTACTGATAGTTATGTTAAATAAAATTAGGTTTTGAACCCTAAAATATAAGATTAAAAAATGGATATTTTTTAAGTTATCAGGTTGGTGCAATGTTTAGAATATTCTGTAGCATATGTCACAGCCAGCAAGATACTGGTGTGAAAACCGGTGTTGACGTTAGCCTGCTGTGTTAGTTACATTCAGTTGTCAACTTGGCCAGGTGAGCATACCTAGTTTTGTTGCTGTGGACATAAGCCAATGGTACCTGAACCTCATCTGTTGCTAATTACATCTGCAGTCATCTAGGAGGCGTGTCTGCTGCAATGAGTGATGTTTGACTTAATTGGCTGGTGCTTAAATGAGAGAACACAATATAGCACAGCCTAAGCAGCTCTGCATTCCTCATTTGAGCACTCGCAGCTCAGCCCAGGCCTTGGGAGATGCAGAAAGAAGTCATCCTGGGGAAAGTTGTTGGAACCCAAGGGCCTGGAGAGAAGACCAGCAGAGACCATCCTGTGCCTTCTACGTAAGAAAGAACCTCAGTGGAAAGTTAGCTGCCTTTCCTCTGAAGAACTAACAAAACAAATCCCCTTTTATTAAAAGCCAATCCATCTCTGGTGTGTTGCATTCTGACAGCTAGCAAATTAGAACACCTGGTTTTCTCTTTTCTGCTTTGAATCATGCAACTTGTATCCTTTTTGGTGCTCGCATCCTTGGCTTTAGGAGAATACATCAGCCTGGTAGTGCACAGCCAACCCTTCCCAAGGTCAGACACCAGGAGAGCACGGAAGTGCTGGTGTCTGACAGGTAAGGTGGGAGGTGATAGTGCCAGACAGGTTAGGTGGGAGATGCTGGTGGTGCAGTTGTCTTGGCACATTCTCCTGGTCAGGGGCGAGGGCAGAGCCCTGGCCACAGGCACTGCCTCTTGCACTGTGGATCCTGTGGCTCAGTCTTCCGGCCGTGCTGTTGGCCTTTCTCCGAGGCCTTCTCTGTAGGATTGCATGGGAAGTAAGGCCCTTCTGATGAGGCCCTTGAGGCACCCATCACAGGCCCTGCTGACAGTGTCACACTGACATGAAGGGGTTGAGTTTGAGAATGTGTTTTTCTGGGTCTTGTGTATCTCTGAGTCATCCCAGGTGATCACTAGCCACGATTGGCCTCATTTTGTGCTGTGATGGGGTTGGGTGGAGTAAGAGGGGTGTTGGCGTTTGGTAGCAGGACTGGGGTGCCGGGTGGGCTGGGCCTTCTGTTTGACCTGGGCTGCAATGGGCTGGGTGGAAGGTAGGGCAGGACGAGGCTGGTGTGGGTGGGGAGGGCTCATGGGAGGCTGATGGGGATGGGGAGGCATCACTGGAGGATTTTGTGGGCAGGGAGGAGTCACCGGAGGCTGGTGGGGGTGGGGAGGGTTCACGGGAGGCTGGGGGTGGGGTGGGGTTGCAGAGCAGAGGCCTGGCTGAGCAGCCCGTACCTACAGGCCCAGCTTTCGTGGGTGGGTTTCCTGAGTGGGTGGTTCCATTCCTCTCAGACATTCTCATCATTCTAGAACATACCATTCACAGAAGCCTGTGACTGATGGGCAGCTTCTAATTTACTTTGATTTCTTTTATTTAGGACTGGGAGCTGTAAAACAGCCTTGAATGTGATTGTAGAGTCCCAGCGTTTGGACAATGGAGGATGAACTGTTTGTGGAGGAGGCCGCCCCTGAGATCTCAGCAACATCAGAAATTGAAATGGTCAGTTACTGCAGGCTAGGGCTTGTGGGTAACTGTATTTAACGACATTGGAGTTATTCTAGCTTTTAAAATTATGTAGACCAATGTTCCTCCAATTTTCAGTTAGTTATGTACCCTCTTTAATTTGGTCATTTATTTTGAAATACACAAAAACATGATTTTCAGAATTCAGCCAATGGGAATCTTCTCTTTCCTGTTCAGGTGGCAGCAGTGGGAGTGGAAGAGGACAAGAGGCACCGTGGGTTCTGGGTTTGGTCATGCACGCCTGTGTGTATCTGGGTGTGTGGAAAGGATCCGATGCACATGTGTTTGTGTCTGTTCTGTCCGTGGTTTGCTCAGAGGTCAGAAGAGCAGTCATGGGGCACTTCAGGGCTAAATCTCCCCATGCTGGCGATTTCTATTCTGGGAGGTCATGAGTGTTGTGACCTGTCCCTGCAGGGCTAAGGGCGGCCACCCCATGACCCCAGCACCCAGCTCTGCATTCCTGCCTGGCAGCTCTGCTGTGCCCCAAGATGAGGTTGCTAGAGTGGCCTGTGTGGTGTTCCATGATGCTACTGCTCTTTCCCAGCGCAGGGGTGTCCATAGCTCTCACCCCTCAGCAGCACAGAGCAACCCGATCCTACCTACACCTCACCTGCTTGCTACCCCATCCCAAGACCCATGTCACCTGCACCTGCTCGACCCCCAGACTCCAGGCACCTGTCACCTCACCCGCTTTCCCCACAGTCCCCAGGCCTGTGTCACCTCACCTTCTCATACCCCTGTCCCCAGGTGATGTCACCTGCACTGCTTACTCCCGTCCCCAGACCCATATCACCTGACCCACTCGGCCCCCAGTCCCCAGGCCCATGTCACCTCACCTGCTCACCACCCAGTCCCCAGGTCCATGTAACCTGCACCACTTGGCCCCCAGTCCCCTGGCCCATGTCACGTCACCCGCTCACCCCCTAGTCCCGTGGCCCATGTCACCTCAACTGCTCAGCCCTCATTCCCCAGGCCTGTGTCCCCTCACCCGCTCACACTCCTGTCCCAAACCCTGTGTCACCTCAACTGCTCACTCCCCAGTACCCAGGCATGCTGATAAGTGAGCATCCACATAAGACCAGGCTGTTGCAGTTTGAGGCTCTAGCTTTAATCTGCGCTCTCTTCCTCCCTCTCTTTCCCGCTGTGATTAGTTTGCTGAGGGAGCTTGTTCTCACAGCCAGACACTGGTTATCACACCCCCATGGTGTGCTTCAGTGTGTTCGTGTGTCCCCCATATCCTGTCAAGTCGTTCTAGAAACATGATCAGATTCTGGTTTGATTATTTGGAAGGATATTTGGTAGGTGGTGCTTGTGCTTCCCAGTGTCTGTTTGTCTCTCTCCTTGGGGAAGATCTGTTATTTCAACATTCAGGGTTGCAATGTGGTGGTTATCTCAAACTGTTCTTTTTTCCTTACTCTTTGGCTGGAAAATTCTGGTGCAGACTTATCCCAACCCAGCCCTCTGATACACTCAGGCAGCATTCCTGGAAGAGGCTGTATGCCTGACCCAAGTCTTTTATGGACCAACTTTCATAGTAGTGAGTGTGTTTCCTGCCATCCAACAAAGGTGGCTAATGAAGGATTTGGGGGTTGTATTTTTTGGTGATTATATGAGATCAAGGAATTTTACCACAATTATTGTACTTCATTTTATTCCCTCTCAGTTTTTCTTGTGACTTTCCAGTTGCCTAGACTTTGACCAGTGGGAACCCTTTGACACTAGACTGTGACAGCTTTGTTTTCAGAAATGGCAAGAGGTTTCAGGCTCATATTGTGTATTTCCTGCCCCATATCTGGAATCTGCTGTTTCCACAAGGAGTCTGGGAGTCTGTTGCTTCTGGACTAGTCCTTGTATTTAGGTGTTTTCCCTGGACAGAGTAGAGCATTTTCTACATAAGAAAATATGTCCTGAGTTCATGCTGGTATTTCTAATCCAAATTTAGACCTGCAGGTTTAATCCAAATTAAGTCTTTGAGTGCATGCATCTCTTCCATCTCTGGTACCCCTGTCCCAAACCCTAACAGCTGCCAGCAAAACTCCCTGCTTGTGTTTCCTAATCCTGAGACATGTACACAGCGATTGCAGATCAGCAGCGCTAATGCTCATTAACAGATACATGATGACTGAAAGCACTGGGGATTTTTTTTTCTAGATGCTTGTCTCTCTGTCCTTAAAATATATCCAATTAGACATGTACAGTACTTACTCTGTTTTAAACTTATAAAATAATTCTTCTCCATTAGCCTAGGCTGCTAATTTGATATGTTTAAGTTCATTGGTTTCATTTTGCTTTCAAGTTATAAGCATTGAAACTTTTCCTTTTCTTTTTTTTTTCTTTTTGTCATTGGCACATACCATGAATCTAATGCAGGTCTCCAGCATGGTAGGCGAAAATCCTGCCACTGAGCCACTGTCACCCCACCCAGCATTAACCCTTTTCCTTTTTTTTTAACTTTATTTGTTGTATAGTATTATGCAAAAGCAAAGCAATGGGAAAAAAAGCGGTAGTTTTCAAAGAACTCTTCAACTTGTGTTCATTGGACAGATCCCAGAATTTGTCATGGGCTCCCATATGATCTTCTCATATTTTTCCATCTAGCTGCTCCAAGAGTAGGATGATAGCGGGCTTAATTTTTTTTTATCATCACAATCAACTTTTTTTCCTTATTTTGTGCGAAATAATGTATAAACAAAAAAGTTGTAATTTCAAAATACAACACCACAGTTAGCTGTAGAGTGTGCTTCGGAGTTTGGCATAGGTTACAATTTTACAATTTTAGGTTTTACTTCTTAGCTACTCTAAAATCCTGGAGATTAAAAGAGATTTCAATTTAATGATTCAGCATTCATATTCACTTGTTAAAACCTTTCTTCTCTGTATGACTCCACCATCACATTTGATATTTCCATCCCTCTCTTTAGGAGTGTTTGGGCTATGGAATTTCTAAATTTTCATAATGAAAGGGTCCATCACTAATATGGGTAGGGAGATGGAACTATCTGATGTTCTAGAGAGGTTGGGCACAGTTTCAGAACTTATCTGGCCTGTGATATATCTGGAGGTTGAAGGTTTCTGGAAAGTTACTCTAGTGCCTGGAAGCTTTGTGGAATCTTATATATTGCCCTAGGCATTCTTTAGCATTGGCTTAAATGGTCCTGGTTGGGGTTGGCATGTTATGATAAGTAGCAAGATCTACCTGAAGCTTGCATAAGAGCAACTCCCAGAGTAGACTCTTGACTCTATTTGAAAGCTCCCTGCCATTGATAACTTTTAAAATTATACATGTTTTCCCGGTTTTGGTCAGGACGGAATTGTTGATGCCATGGTGTTAGGTCTGGATTCATCCCTGGAAGTTATCTCCCACATTGCCAGGGACACTTTCACCCCTGGATGTCATGTCCCACGTAGGGGGAGGGCCAAGGTTTATTTGCAGAGTTGGGCTTAGAAAGACTGATGCCACAGCTGAGCAACAGCAGAGGTCCTCCAGAAGTAACTCTTAAGCATGCCTATAGATAGCCCAAGATTCTCTGCTACCTACATAAGCTACACAAGAGTAAGCCTTCTGATCGAGGGCATGGCCTATTGATTTGAGTGTCCCAAAATTTGACACAGTATCAGGGGATTCCCTGATGGTAAGGTTTAATAGCTCCATATTCATTCTCCCATCCCTCAGGGGACTTTGCCAATACTTTTTGATTATCTGTTTAATATACTCTTGGGTGTATCCAGGCATTACAATAATCTATCCAGGATTAAAGAACCTCTTTCTCCTTCTGTGCTCCCTGTGTTTCAGTTGTTCAAATGAGTAATACAGATAGGTTGAATTAGATTATGCACTTCAGAAAATTTCAGTTCCAGACCAAATAAACCTTTCTTCATTTGCCTCAAAGAGTATGGGTAGTTCTAAAATACAGACATTGTATTTCTTATCCCTATATTCTGTATTATTTTAACCCCAACCTGTTAAGGTTCATTCTTATCTCTAAATATCAGGTTATATATACAAAACAGCCTTTCAAAATCCAGAAATAATTATCACCACTCCGGACTTAATGTCTCTGTTCTAAAAGCTTACAATCTAGGCCCCTGTTATCTTACGAGCATTTTCTAAACATGACCATACTCTTCTTATTCTTTTGTAAGTTTTATACAGTTTCGAGCTATTCTGTATTATAACTCTCTGATTATACCTTTATGCTGGTCATAAAAGTGGACTCATACATTATTTATCATTTTGTGTCTGGCTAATTTCACTCAGCATTATGTCCTCAGGGCTCATCCATCTTGTCATGTGCTTCAGGATGTCATTTTGTCTTACTGCTGCATAATATTCCACTCATCTGTTGATGGGCATTTGGTTTGTTTCCATCTTTTGGCCAGTGTATATAATGCTGCTATGAACATCACTGTGGAAACGTCTTCTTGTGTCATTGCTTTCAGCTCTTCTGGGTATATACCAAGTAGTGCTATTGCTGGATCATTGGGCAAGTTGATATTTAGTTTCCTAAGGAACTACCAAACAGTTTTCCATAGTGTCTACACCATTAGTGCATAAGTGTCCCAGTTACTCCATATCCTCTGCAACATTTATAGATTTATATTTGTTTAATAGCAACCGTTCTTAGAGATAGGAGGTGGTATCTCAATGTAGTCTTGATTTGCATTTCCCTTATAGCCAATGAAAATGAGCATCTCCATTGGCTTATGAGCCATCTTTATATGCTCTTCATAAAAATGCTTATTCATGTCTTTAGCCCATTTTGTGATTGAGCTGTTTCTTCTTTTGTTGTTGAGTTGTATGCTTTCTTTGTATATCCAGGAAATCAAATTTTTGTCCAATATGTGATTTCCAAATATTTTCTCTCATTGAGTTGGCTTCCTCTTCACCTTTTTGACAAAGTGTTTTGAGTTACAGAAGCATTCGATTGTGAGGAATTCCCATTTGTCTACTTTTTCTTTTGCTGTCTGTGCTTTGGGTATAAAGTTTAGGAAGCTACTTCCTATTACTTAGTCTTGAAGATGTGTCCCTGCATTTTCTTCTAGAAACTTTATGGTGGTAGTTCTTACATTTTAATTTTTGTGTAAGGTGTAAGATAGGAGTCCTCTTTCATTCTTTTGGCTATTGATACCCAGTTCTGGTTATCAATAACCAGGACCTAATTATTGAAAAGACTATTTTGTCCCAGTTCAGACGGTGTGGGGGCCTTGTCAAAATCAGTTGACCACAGATTTGGTGATGACATGTTGGTCTTCTGTCTGGTCTCTTTACCTCTGATTGGTTTGTTGAGATGTCCTTTTTCTTCCTGAGCCAATATAGCTTGTTTGTGTGCTTCCAAGAATTTGTCCATTTCATCTAATATATTTGCATATAGTTTCATCAATGTATTTCATCTATATATTTGCATATAGTTTCATCTATATATTTCATCTATATATTTGCATACAGTTTTTCATAGTATCATCTTATGATTTCTTTTATTTCTTCAGGGTCTGTGGTAATGTACCCTTCTCATTTCTAATTTTGTTTACTTGCATCCTCTCTTTTTTTCATTGTCAGTCTTACTAATGGCCCATGAATTTTATTGATTTTCTCAAAGAACCAACTTTTGGTTTTATTGACTCTTCCTATTTTTCTTTTGTTCTCCTACCCATTTATCTCTGCTTTAATCTTGTTCTTTCTCTTCTTCTGTTTGCCTTGGGGTTAGTTTACTGCTCTATCTCAAGTTCGTCCATGTTTGCTCTTATGTCCTCGATTTTTGCTCTTTCTTGTTTTTTAATATAGGCATTTAGGGTAATAAATTTCCCTCTCAGCATGGCCTTTGCCATATCCCATAAGTTCTGGTAAGTTGTAATTTCATTTTCATTCATCTCCAGATAGCTACTGCTTTCTCTAGCAATTTCTTCTTTAACCCA
>PVIY010047556.1:0-17785 GCA_004026745.1 Myrmecophaga tridactyla | reverse complement strand
TGATATAGCTTTCACAATGAGACTCTGTGAATGTGAAAACCTTGTGTCTGATGCTCCTTTCAGCTACTGTATCAACAAAAGAGTAGAACATATGGAATAAAAATAAATAATAGGGGGAACAAATGTTAAAATAAATTTAGTTTGAAATGCTAGTGATAAATGAAAGCAAGGGGTAAGGGGTATGGTATGTATAATCTTTTTTTCTCTATTATCATTTTATTTCTTTTTCTGATGTCTTTTTATTTCTTTTTCTAAATCGATGCAAAGGTTCTAAGAAATGAGGAATATGCAACTATGTGATAATATTAAGAATTACTGATTGTATATGTAGAATGGAATGATATCTTAATGTTCTTTTGTTAAGTTTTTTAATTAATAAAAAAGTTAAAAAAAAAAAAAAAAAAAAGAAGCCTCCCCTTCAGGTGAAGAAGAGTAGCATCTGGGTCTCTGCAGTGTGCCCTGCTCCACTAGGTCCCAGCAGCATATCCTTGAGTGAGTCTCTGGGACTTTGGGAGCCTCAGTTTCCCCATGCGTAAAACGGAGACAGTGCCAACCTTGCCAGCATTTGTGAGGCAGGACTACCCTGGGGACCTGTGTCATTGCTGCTGACCATGGGACCAAGCTGCCTCCACCTGCCAGCAGGTCACAACCAACTCTGGAATTTAAATGCAGAAGCGGACTTCCTTCCATCTGGGAACCCCTACCAGGCCCAGTGGGCAGAGCAGCAGGAGGAGAACATAAAGGTACTCAGTCCCTGCCAGCAGACCTTCAAAATCATTTCTTCAATGCCAGCAGCCTTGTTCTCTGCCTGGTGGGGACCTGCAGTTGTGCGGCAGGGAGAAGAGGCCTGGTAGGAACCAAGAACTGACTCACACTCACTGTTCCAAAATGACTGCACCATAGCAGCCCTGAGGCTGGGCTCACAAACAGGCAGAGGAGGCGCTCAGAGGGGGACCCAATGGGCGAGGACAGAGAGGAGGACAATGAGGGGAGAGGAGACAGAGGGGTACAGTGAGGGAGACAGAGAGGGGAAGGAGGAGATAGAGAGGGGCATAGGAGAGGGGACCAAGGGGGGACAAAGAGGAGACAGGGACAGAGAGGCGAACAGAGAGGGGACAGTGAGGGGGATAGAGAGAGACAGCAAGGAAGACAGAATGAAGGTCACCACTGGGAATAGCAAGAACCCTCAAGGGAAGCCGAAGAGCATATCAGCACCACATGCATCAGGCTCACCACAGACACAGCACCGGGAGGCAGCCTGGCCCTGCTCTATAGCTGGCCAAGCACAGGGCGCGGCATGTTCCCCTGAATCACCTGTGGAAGAGCCCACAGAGCACCAAGCAGGTGGCAACGGGTTCACATGCACGTGGAGTCAGGCAGGATTTAGAATCAAAGCAGGAAGTCTTGTGTCTACTCAATTCTTTTTTCCTGCCATGTATGTGTAAATCAAAGTTTGACAAAAGTTTTCATTTTTATGTTTCAGAGTAGATCAGCCAGATTGCATCCCTCTTAGATTTTATTTCTAGGAATGTAACAGTACCTGGGGAGCTGGACACTGACCTGGAACATCTGTGGGATCAGCCTATGGAGAACTGAAAATCTAACAGGTGAGTTTTCAGGAATGTCTGAGACGGAAGAAATGGGGTTCCCACATAGAATCTATACATGGAGCCAGAAGGGATCCCAGAAAATCATCTGACCCAACTCTCTCAGTTCCCTGGTGGGGTGGGGTGGACACACCAGGGGCAGCCCAAGGCCATACAGCCTGGCAGTTAAGCCGTGCCCTTTAAAAATGTCGTGGCAGGGCACACAGCTGCATCACTGAGAAACCATTAAGGGAAAAGGTAAGGAAATAGGACGTTAATTCTATCTTTAAAATCTAGTTTTGAAAAAGAGCACCTTCACTCTCTGGTGACAAACAAGAAAAATTCAGAGGAAAAAAGTGCCCAAAGATCCAGACAGTAAACCACGAACTAATAGCAATGAAGGACTCAGACACATCTGCAGTTGCAGCCCAAGATGTGCAGGCTGGGTTTTCTGCCCACCAGCCCAGTTGCAATACAGAAAGAGGGCAAGTCCAATCCCATGGATGTGGCACACTCTGGCCCAGTAGGAGCACCGGCCAACTTCTATGTACCCTTCAATACCCTTCAAGATGGTAGTACCTGGCCTGGGGGGCACAGGGAGATGTCCTTCTCTGTTGGGCTCAGAAATGTGCCTGCAGAGCAGCCCCCACCACCTCAATGGCCTCAGTCTCAGCAGCTTTATTCATCAACCCCTGATCCCCCATCTCTGCATCTTGGGCGCAGACAGGCCACAGAGAGAACAGAGGGCATGCTACAGCTGCAGGAGGTCCTCAGACAGGGTCCCTGCTCCTAGGCCCATGGGTGGGGCAGTGGGCATGGAGTGGGCACAATGGCCACAGGACCAATCCCCAAGTGGTCTGCAGGCTCCCCTCTTATATATAAGGTTGCCCTTTACCCACTGTGCTGATTTGAAAAGATTTATGTATCCTAGAACACCCATGTACAATCCCAATCAATCTTGTAAGAGCAACAGTTTCTTCTAACCCCTATTCAGTACTATAGGCTGGAAACTTGAGTAGGTTATCTCCACGGAGATGCGACTCAATCAATTGTGAGTATTAAACTTGATTAGATGGAGACATGACTCCACCCATTTGGGGGGTCTTGATTAGTTTAATGGAATCCCAAAAAAGAGGAAACATTTTGGACAAAGCTGGAAATTCTGAGAGAGCAGAGAACACTGCAAAACCAAGAATCAGAGAGTCCAACAGCCAGCGACCTTTTGAGAACGAGGAGAGAGTGTAGAACCATGACAGAAGGATGAGAAAACCACAGAATCCACCAGCCAGTGACCTTTGGAAATGAAGAAGGAAAACACCTCCTGTGGAGCTTCATAAAACAAGAGGCCTGGAGAGAAAGCTGGTAGACACTGCCATGTTCACCACGTGCCCTTCCAGCTGAGAGAGAAACGCTGGACGTCACTGGCCTTCTTGAACCAAGGTATCTTTCTGTGGATGACTTAGAATGGACATTTCTATAGACTTGTTTTAATTTGGACAATTTCACAGCCTTAGAACTGTAAACTAGCAACTTATTAAATTCCCCTTTTTAAAAGCCCTTCTGTTTCTGGTATATCGCATTCCAGCAGCTAGCAAACTAGAACAGCCACTGAAGGTCACGTGGCTGGGAGTGGAAGAGCCAAGATCCAGAAGTGGTCCCACCCACTACCGCTTCTGAGTGGAGTCCACCCCCACGTCCCATTCCCCCAGATCAGAGGCCACCCCTCAAACCACTGCAAAGGCCCCACCCTGAGACTCCCACTTTACAGAGGACAGAACTGAGCTGTCACTGCCCTCCGCTCCGAGGGGACTCCTTGTCAGACCTCTGCAGAAGCAGGGCCTGAAAAAGCAGCCAGACTAAGACCCTGCCAGGGACTTGGACTCGGACCATGGCCTCTGCGGAGAGACCGAGGCTGGAAGGCTGAGAGACACATCAGCACACGCATGTCCTGTAATGGTGCCACGGGAGTGGCACCAACGTCATGGGGGAGGCCGAGCTCCCAGGACCCGCCCCACGCAGGCAGAGGTGTGGGAAGTGTGAAATGACCACCCATTCCCCAGCCACAGCTCCCTAAATCCATAGGGGAAGAGACAACCAGGGTTGTATTTTAGACCCAGAAGTGCTGACGACTTCTTGGAGGCATCGCCACTCTGCAGGCAGGGGTAGGGGACTCTAGGGGCATCCACAGTGTTGGGGGTGGGGGGACACTGAGGACATGGAAACACAGGTGAGGGAGAATTCCCCAAAAGGGAGTCAAGAAAGAATTACTAATGATCCTCCTATTGATCCTCCTCCTGATTCTCCCCTTCCTTTATTGAGGGGGAGAAAGGAAAGACGGGAGGGGAAATGGGGTGAAGGAAAGGCCAAGAGAGCAAGAGGGAGGGAGGAGAAAGAACGCGGGGTGTGCGGGAGGGGACAAGGCAGGAAGAATAACACAGCCCTGCAGATACCCCGCCCACCCACGTCCTTCCAGCCTGAGGGCCATCGATCCCCACAGCAGGGACAGCCCTGATTGGACTTTCAAAGGCAGAGCCCACCTTCAAAGGAGGAGGAAGGAAAATAAAAGTCTGCACCTAAAATGGAAAAATGGGGGCGGTGGGGGGAGTGGTGTAGAAATTAAGACCCTCCAGCCAGGCAAGCTGCCCTGGACTGGCTGTTGGGAGGGCAAGTGGTCAGGATGGTCCTTGGTTAAAGCCGAGAGCTGCCTGATCAGTACAACAAAAACGTAAGGATAAAAATTACCCCAAGCTCAGGCCTGCAGGGGGACTGTGAAAAGCACCAAAAGAAGTGATTTTGTCAGAGCTTTAGGACAGGTGGGGGTGTTTTCTTAGCCTATTTTTGGCAGGCTGTATGACAAGGGGCAACCGAGGAGGGGAGGTGGGAAGTAGGGTTGGCAGGGTAGGAGGGGTCCTGAGCCCCAGCTGTGCAGGAGAGAGGACCCAGGCTCAGCCATGTGAGTTCTCAAAGGAGGCAGTGGACAATCCCCCCAGCCCCCCCATCGGCCTTGTCACTGCCACTTTCACATTCTCACCTCAAACCCACAGCCCCTGGCTCAGTTCCTGCAGCGCCGTCATCAGGGCCATGTCTCCTTGCTCGTCTCTGCTGGGCTCTGTGCCCTCTGGGACACTGAGGGAACGACTCTCTTCTCTCCTGTCTCCCTGAACCCCCGTTCTTGTGGGGACCCTTCCCAGCCCCCACAGCACGCACCCAGAAGTCACGCTCCAGGCAACGTTGGGCAACTACTAAGAGGCCTCAGCCCAGATTCTGAGGGGCCTGTCGCCCCACGGGAAGCCCCTCCACCCTGAGAGAGACTGCAGACAGAGGGGACCACCCCAGGCCAGCCTCCATGGCCGGGTCTCCAGCCTGGGACATCTTGGAATGGACAGCCCAAGGCTAAGAAAGACCCGGAAGGGGTAGTGCCATGTCCGGGGGGCTAACAGGGAAGCCAAGACCCCTGGTAGACCCTCAGAAAGGCAAGCTTGAGAGCACGTGGGGTGGGGGCATCCGGGAGGCTGGGATCCCCCAATCTGATGCAGCTTGCATGCATCTACTGCAGACAAGCCAGAGACCATCAGGACCCAGGCCTGGTCTCAAGGTCCCCGGAAGTTACAACTGGGCCAATCGTCTGGCAACGAAGCCTATTGGGGTGGGGGTGGGGAAAGGGAACTGAGATGCACAGCCAGGTGAGGGGGCAACAGATAGGGGTGCAGGGAAGGAAGGGGAGAAGTGCAGGAGAGGAGGCGAGTAGAAGGATGGAAGGGAGAAGGAAAAGATTCTCATATGGGGAGGGAAGAGGG
The DNA here is from genome assembly GCA_004026745.1 of Myrmecophaga tridactyla. Taxonomy (NCBI): domain Eukaryota; kingdom Metazoa; phylum Chordata; class Mammalia; order Pilosa; family Myrmecophagidae; genus Myrmecophaga; species Myrmecophaga tridactyla. The sequence goes on along the minus strand of PVIY010047556.1, from coordinate 12,402 downwards.
GGTGGACTCTTCCCAGGCCACCCCTTCCCACCCATTTCAACCCACCATCCCCACGCCAGCTCCCTGTCGTTCCAATCCTGCTGCCAGCAAGTCATCCTCTCAAATCTGGCTGTGTGCCCAAGCCCATCACCCAGTCCCACCCAGGACACACCCCTCGCCCACCTCTGCCCATCGGAGCCTTCCCCCACCTTGTGACCCTGGGCAGCAGAAGCCTATCTCCTCCTTCCTCCTCCACCTCCCCTCCATTACCTTCTGACCACAACCTCACATGGGTCGCTGCCAGGAAAGAAGGCACCACCCAGGCAAAGATGGGGTCCTTCCAGAAACTCCCCATGGAAAAGCTCCCCGGCAACCTCTGGGTTTCTGTACAACCTCCTGCTCTATGCGATGTCCTTCTGTCAGCTCTGACAACGCAATGGACAAAACACCACCCCAGCTGAGACAGTCAACAAATCCTTATCTAGCTGTGGGTTTTAGTTTAGGGGGCTGTTTTTCAGAGGAAGTAGGGGGCTTGAGTCTTTGGTAGTCCAGTTCCTGGGGAGAGGATGTCGGGTCTCACACTGTTGGCCGTTTTGCCTCCATCTAGTCTGTTCCACACAGGTCCACAAATGCCGTACACACCGATGTCCAGATCCTGGGTCTGCCCCAGCCCTGCCCCCAGCCTTCCATCAGCTCCCAGTCATGATTCTGGGGTGGGGACCCGGCCCCCTCTGTCTGGGCTGGAGTGCAAGGTGGGCTGTGGAGACATGGAGGACAGACCGCCCCTGCCCCCAACCCACAGGCTTTTCATGGCAGATTTGGGTTGGCCACAGTGAAAGATATTGTCATCAGGCACCACCAAACCAGATGTTTCAGTGACAAGACTGCTTCTTGCTGGACGAAACATGTCTTTCATTTGTGAAAACATTTCACAGCAGAAAACCAATTTGAAAGGAGGCTCCCAGCAAGAGCTATACTTCCCACCAGGGTCCTTAAGATAACCAAACACCACTGGGCCAAGACTGGGGAGCTGGCGGTCACTTCAAATTTTAAGCTTGCTTCTAGTCATTTGAACACTGAACTCTGCAGGCTGGAGTGCTTTTTTTTTTTCCTAATTAGGTTTTTATTTATTTTTTAAATAGCCATATTGGGATATAACTCACATACCAAAAAATTCATCCAAAGTATACATTTACAGAGTTGCACATTCATCACCACAATCTACGTTTAGAAATTTTCATCACTCCCAAAAGCAAACCTCTCACCAATTAGTGGTCACTTTCCAGCTCCCCACCCTCTGTCTTAAACCCTTGGCAACTACCAATCTATTCTCTGTCTATGGATTTGCCTCTTTCCTTTAAAAGAAATAATATAATAAGTGGTCTTCTGTAAATTCTTTTACTTAGAATGTTTTCAAAGTTCATCCATGTTGGAGAAGTTCCAGGACAAGGGTGAAAAGCAGTGGCAAAGCAAGCATTCTTAGTGGGTCTTAGAGGGAAAACATCCAGACTTTCACCAGCAAGTACGATGCCAGCTGGGGGGTTTTCATAGATGTCCTTTATCAAGTTGAGGAAATTCACTTCAATTCCTAGTTTGTTGAGTGTTTTTACAACAAAATATTGGGTTTTGCTAAATGCTTTTCTGCCTCTGTTGAGGTAAACACATGGTTTCTTTATGCTATTAAAATGATGCATTACATGGACTGACTTTTGTGTCTTGTATTTTTGTATCTTGCATCACCCTTGCCTTCCTGAAATAAATCCCACTTGCTCCTGGTGTATAATCCATGTTATATGTTGCTGCATTACGTTTGCTATGATTTTGTGGAGGATAATACATCTACATTCATAAGAGATAGGAGTCTGTAGTTTTCTTCCCTTGTGATATTTCTATCAGTTTTTGATATCAGCATAATGCTGGCTTTTACACAACGTATTAGGAAGTGGTCCCTCCTTTTCTATTTTTGAAAGAGCTTGTGAATTAACTGATAATTAATTCTTCTTTAAATATCTGGCAGAATTTACCATTAAAATTTCTAAGCCCTGGCTTTTCATGGTGGGAGGTTTTTAAATTACTAATTTAATCCTTTACCTGTTATAGGCTCATTCAGATTTTTCTATTTCTTCTCAAGTCAGTTTCAGAAGTTTGTGTATTCTAAGAATTTTTCCATTTCATCTAGGTTATCTAATTTGTTGGCGTACAACCATTCATAGCATTGCCTCAGAATTCTTATTATTTCTGTAATGTTGGTAGTAATGTCTCTTCTCGTCCCTGATTTTAGTAATTTGAGTCTTTTCTCTTCTTTTCCTGACCTAATCATCCTTTCCATGACTGACACTTTTCTCCTAACTGGCACTTCTGAGCTCCCAGAGTTCTGAATTATTTTCTAACACATCACATAATTTGTTTATTTTTTAGGTTTATTCTCTGCTTCCCTCAACCAGAACAGGAGTTCTTAACTGTTTTACTTGTCTCTGCTTCCCAAGCACCTAGAAAATGCCCAGCATGTGGCAGGCGTGCAATCAGGCATGCTGACTGACTGAGTCTGCAGAAGCACAAAAGAAATCATGAAGCAGACTACAGTTACTCAAACTGAAACTCTTCTCTTCAAAAGTAACCGGAGGGTGGGCCACGATGGCTCAGCAGGTAGAGTTCTCGCCTGCCATGCCAGAGACCTGGGTTCAATTCCCAGTGCCTGCCCATGCAAAAAAAAAAAAAAAAAAAGAGAGAGAGAGAATGGAATACATCTTTAAAAAGGGACCTCAATGCTTTAGACATGCACTGTTTGATATGGTAGCCACAGCCTACGTGTAGCTATGAGATGTGATAGTAACTTTTTACATCATAATAAAAATAAGAAATAAAATGCAAAACAGCTCAATAATAATCTTTATATGGATTACACATTGAAATAATATTTTGAATACATTGAGTTAAATAAAATGTACTGGACACACCAAAGCGCTCTAGACAACTTAGACAGGGTCGGGGTAAGGTCACTGGGGAGTGTTCGGCAAAACTAAGACAAATTCCAAACACACGATTAATGAAGGGTGGTAAAAAAACAAAGGATGTGGAGGCAGTGCTCCCTGCAGAATCTACATCCATGATTGCCCAGTGTAACTACCCTGGAGCTTTTAAAGACCCCTGAGTCCCAGCCCCACAGTTTCTGTTTTGGCTGGTGTTCTAATTTGCTAGCTGCCAGAATGCAACACAACAGAGATGGACTGGCTTTTAATAAAAGGGGATTTATTTTGTTAGTTCTTCAGAGGAAAGGCAGCTAACTTTCAACTGAGGTTCTTTCTTATGTGGGAAGGCACAGGATGGTCTCTGCTGGCTTTCTCTCCAGACCTCTGGGTTCCAACAACTTTCCCCGGGGTGATTTCTTTCTGCATCTCCAAAGGCCTGGGCTGAGCTGCAAGTGCTGAGATGAGGTATGCTGAGATGAAGTATGCTGAGCTGCCTGGGCTGTGCTATGCTGTGCTCTCTCATTTAAGCACCAGCCAATTAAGTCAAACATCATTCACTGCAGCAGGCACGCCTCCTAGCCGACTACAGATGTAATCAGCAACAGATGAGGTTCACGTGCCATTGGCTCATGTCCACAGCAACAGAACTAGGTGCCTTCACCTGGCCGACTTGACAACTGAATCTAACTACCACAGCTGATCTGGGTACAGCCTGGGTACTGGGATTTGTTCAAAGTTCCCCAGGGGTTGGGCTGCACACCTGGGGCTGAGAAACACAACCCCCACCACTTTCCCAGCAGGTCCGGCTCCTACTGGACCAGTGCTCTTGACCCAGTGATAGTTTGTAGGCTTTATGGATCCCAGAAAATTATGTTCTTAGAGTTAACCCATTCCTGTGGTTGTAAACTTCTTAGGTGGACTTTTGGATGAGGTTACTCCAATTGGGGAATGGCTAAGGGCAGTTCTTAATTTTCTTATGGGAGTCCGTTATAAACAGGATGAACATGGAGAGAAAGACACAGAGAGGAAGCCATGGAAGCCAGAAGCTGGAAGCAAGGAAACCCAAAAGAAAAGGGAGAGACCAGCAGATGATGCTATATGCCTTGCCATGTGGCAGAGGAGCCCAGGATTGCCGGCAGCCGGTCTTCAGGAAGAAGGTATTATTTTGATGGTGCCTTAATTTGGACATTTTCACAGCCTCAGAACTGTAAGACTAGAAGCTAATAAATCCCCATTGTTAAAAGTTGGCCCATTTCTGGTATATTATTGCATTTTGGCATCCTAGCAGACAAAAACACCCAGGAAGTCCCTGACAAATGGCCTCAGTAAAACCAATCTACAAAAAAGATTCCATTTTTGTAGGGGAGGGGGAAGGAATTAAAATTCTGTAGGGGCAAGGGAGGCTCTGAGAATCAGGCTGTAACTCAACAAACAAGGACAGTGATGACAAAATCTGACAAGGACTGGGGAGGGTATTACAAGACAATGGGAGCTGAGACCCACGGCCAGTACGTAGGGGATGACAGCCTGTGGCCACCAGGAAACAGAACCCAGAATGGACACTCAGGTCACGGTCTGAAGGGGACCTAGGGCAGGGTCAGCCGAGGGCCTGTTCACAGGGCCGCCCAACCTCCTGTCTCTCACAACCCTCAATGGACCCTGCTCGGCTGCTGAGCCATCTGTGTCCCAGGTGCTGGTCTAAGAACTCGAATTCAGGGTAAACTGGGGTGGGTGAGGGGGAGACGGGGAGATGCCTCGGCTTCTTGCTGAAAACGGGCGTGAACTTGGCTGTGCTTGATGCCAGGGAGGATTTTAACTCAACATGGGGGCTTTCTGCATGCAGTGTGGTGGGACAGCATCTCTTCTTCTCCCATCTTCACTTGCTGCTCAGAAAGTAGGAAAATAAGGAAGGTGGTTCTCAGACTATGTCTCCAGAGGACAGCATTGTTTTCTGTTTCATCCATACCACTGTCTTACATCTTTGCCTCACTACTGCCAATGTGTTCTAGAATTCAACAAATACTTGTACCAGGCTTAATGAAGATCCATGATGCCAGTTATTTTAGGATCATTATATCAATGCAAAATGCGCCATGTCCACCAGGAGTCCAATAAGTTTGCAACTGCCTCTTCTAAGAGACAAGCTACACCGAAGTTGGGCAGCTAACACTACTAACAAAAAAGAATGTTTTTGTTTGAAACAGATTCAGATTTTTATATGAATAAAATATACTTTTTCATGTAATATGCCAATATGATCATTATGAAAAGCCAAGTTGATACATAATGCATTTTTAGGTTTTCACACTACCAAAGTGACTTGCATCTGTCAAAGATGCTTCAAAAATAGCCAAATATAGGCCCATTTTCCCAGATTCCATTTTTTGTAGGGAAGAGGGAGGGAATTTAAATTTTTGAAAATATATTTGAAATTTCCAGAAATGCCACATCTCTAGCATGGACCAAGGAGGGAGCATCAGAGAGCAAAGAGTCAAAGGAGCAGCATTTCTAAAGAACAGGTGTGGCGCATGATATTTCTACTCGGTCTTTTCTATTAAATTACTTATTAAATTTCAGGGCCGGTCAATATGGACTCTCTTTAAAAGCCAATGGACCAAACGCAGTACATTAATTCAAAATGTTAATAAGGAAAATTGTGTATGGGGGGCACTAATTCGAGAACACTATACTTTCTGCAGCGTTTTTCTGTAAACCTACATCTGCTCAAATAAATAAACAAAAATTCTAAAAACAAAACAAAAAAAGCACAATGGAGCAAAAACAAGGGACCCATCCCTGGTAGAATTTATTTTTAAGTAGAGGAAAGAAAACTTCAGACATTACATCTCTCCTCTAGGTCTGGGGGATTTCCAGCAAAAAAAAAAATCAGGACTATGTTCTTCAGTCCTTTCCAGTGACATCCGGGACCTCCTTCAGTTCCAGGGCTGAAAACATCTTCTGACCCAGACTCCCTGGGACAGGCCCAGGCCCAGAGAGTGGACAGGGTGCAAGCCCATGACATGCCGGGATTTCAACTGTGCCCACCTCCTGCAGCTGCTCCCAGGACAAAGGTCTTTCATCACAACCATCATGATCTCCTGACTCTGTGAGCCTCAATTCCAAAGTACGGTCCCATCCTCTTTCTGTGGGCCCACTCTCCTGCTTACCAGAGGATGCACCCCAATATCTGGTTTAGAAATATGGCCATCACATATACACACATCTCTCTGCTACAAAGAGAACTGGCAGGCACTGAGCTTTAAGAAAAGATGTACTGACATGAAAACTGGGTAGGGGAAAGCAAACTATGCAGATAATTTATATATATGTAATATGATACATATAATTTTATATGAAAATAAAACACACAAAATCTTATATGGATATTTAAATAAACTGTCCAGATAGACACCTCTGAGGAATGAAGAAATTTAAGCATAAAAGAGCCATATCTTACTGCACATCTGTATTATTAGATTTTTTTCTTTTACAAGAATACATTGCCCTCGTAATTTTTCTAATTAATAAAATAAAAATTCCAAGCTTTGCTGGTCCCAAATGGGGTCAGAGTGTTGGTTGTCATGGAGAGGCAACGAAAGAAAATGACGTTTTTACCAAGGGGAACCATGGGGCAGTGTCCTTGTGTGGGAAGAGTGCAAAGACAACACAGTATGCTGCCAGCTAAGGACAAGTACAGTCCCCAGGAGCCTAAGGGTCAGAGTGGACCACAAGCTGGCCATGAGTCAGCCAGTGGAGCAGGAGAGTTTTTAGAAACAGAGAACAGAGTCTGGTCCTGAGCATCTAGAACGGGCTCCAGAGTCACTGCCTCCATTCAAATCCTGCCCGTGTGTCCCTGAGCAGGTGACAAATCTTCCTCATGCCACAGTGGCCTCTTCTGTAAAATGGGAGTGATCACAGCCCCCTATCTCACAGATAGAGCACGTTAATAAAACTAGTGCCATTTAAGTGCTAGCTACTGTAACAAGAAAAAAGAGCACACAAAGAGCAAGCATACAGACATATTCTTAGCTATCAGCAAAGTAGGTTATGGTATAAAAATACCATTCAATAGTAACTAAACCAGCAGCATCTTAAGGTACATTTTGCCACTAACTTTAACACCTGAGACTTCTTTTTAAATGATACCGCATTAAGAAATGAACGCTAGGCAGAACCCCCATCCTCCGTGGAGCCCACCCACAGGCAGGGGATGAGACACCTGGTCCACTCACCCCTTCCTTAAATATGGGTGTATACCAATTGTGAGCCAGGCCTGGAGACAGCCAAGGACAAGACACATGAGTCTCTGCCTGCGTGGGCCGGCGTTCAAACAGGAGAACACAGACTGGAAGGATTAAATGAGGGAGCCATCCAGCATGTCAGATGGCACACCGTCTGGGGGGGAAATGAAGGCAGGGGAGGGGAGAAGAGGGTGGTCTGGGAGGGAGTGAGAGAGCCACATGTATAGCAGAGGAACAGGGACTGGCATTGGCAAAGGCCCTGAGGCAGGAAGTGCCTGGGTGCTCCAAGGAGGGAGCAGATAAAGTCTCCTCCCCCAGATGCTCTCCTCCTTGGCAACAGGGCTTTAGAGCTCAGAAGACTTTGAAACCGATTTGCTTCCATTCTCCTAAGTTTATCTATTAACTACCGAGCAGGCCATCTGCAGGTTTAGAACACGTCTCTCAACAGAAAGCATCAAAATGGCCAACAAAAACCAGCCCAGAGTACTCTGAGACCCACTCACACCAAAAAGGGGGCTTGCTCTCCAGCCAGCAAGCAGAACTGGGGTGGGGTCCCATGTCAAGTGGTTTCATTCCACAAAGATCTGCCACTTGCGAGATCACTGGCGGGGTCAAGGACATGTCAAGGTCAGCTCTGGGGGCCCAAGTCTGGCGGAAGCTGGAGAGCATGGAGGCAAGGCCCTGGGCCAGAGCTCAGGGCTGGGGGTTGAGCCTCGGCTCTACCACCTCCTCACAGGGCAGGCCCTGAGGCTCTCTGAGCCCAGTGAAGCCGCCCCAGACTACCGACAGCACTTTTGGGGGAACTGAATAAACCAAGTGCTCAAAATGATGAAATTATTAGACATTCCTATAATGAGGGCCTCAAATCCCACCAGGAGCTTCTTCCCCCATCTCTGGCTCCCAGAGTTTTTCCCCTGGTCCTCACCTAGTTCTCAGCCCATAGCCCGTGCATAGAAGAGTCAGGAGGGGGGTCCAGGAACCCCTGAGAGTATATCCAAAACCCTGCTCCTAGGGAGACGCCACATGCTTTAAAGAAGACCACGACTCCCCAAACGTGGAAGACTTGCAACTGTGAGTACAAAATAAAAGACCTCTGTCTACCCAACAAATTCTCAGAAACGTAAAACCTGCAACGTTAGGGACAGCGGGCACTTGGCAAACAGTGTGCTCACACACTGTCCCTGAGAGGGACCCCGCTGCGTGGCAGGGCCTCAGAAAACATAAGATACTCAACATGGCTTCAGCAACCCACGGCTCAGTAGACTTGAGAGTAGACTCTCAAGAAACTCACAGCAGGACTCCAAGGAACATGCACGACCACACTAGCCGCACTGAAAGCTGGAAGCCACCTAGACTGCCATCACGAGGGGAGCAGATACACCATGTATTCAGCTGTGGACTGTACGCAGCCGTTAGGGAGCACACAGAGGTCAGCGATACTATGCTAAGTGATGGGTGGCGGGGGTGGGGTGGGGAGTGGGGTGGAGGGTGGGAGGTGCCTGGCTTTTACATTAATTAAAAAATGAAACACGTGGAAAATTCTTGTATATTAGTTTTGGACACTTTTAAATGTGTAAAGTACCAAACAGGGTAGAAAGATAAATACTAAATGTGTAACAGCAGCTGGAGGAGAATGGTTACTTAATATTTATTTGGAATGCTCCACTATTTTAAATTAAAAAAAAAAAAGACTTAAACCCCAAACAACAAGAGTTTTTAATTCCAGGTGGAAGAGACACAGATGTTTGTTTTGTTATTCCTTGTGTTTTTCTGGATTTCTAAACTCTATCCAATGTAACAAATTTAACTCCCACGGCAGGCTGAGCCAAGCAGCTCTCCAACCTTGATCTGCGCCTGCTCCCTGCCCGCTCCAGAGATGCCGGCAGGCTCCAGGTTGGCTTCGTGCCCCCCACCCCACCCCAGACCAGGGCTGGGGGTGTGCAGCATGTAGGCTGGTGTCTGTGACATACCCTGTCCCAGCAACTGCTGCTCACTTGGGCAAGGAGGGTCAATTCGGAGGGAGGCTGCACAAGGCAGCCATCTGTGGCAGAGCCAGAGAAAGGTGGGCTCCCCTTGGCCAACCTGCCCCTAGCTGTCCACCGCCGGCTGGAGGATTCAGAACAAAGGCAGTGGGCAGGGTGACTGGGTGGGTGGGAGAGGTCAGTGGCTAACAGCTGTGTCACAAAAGCAGACAGGCCCAGGCAGGGAGCTCAGAGGCGCCTGACGGGGTGCCAGGGGCTGCAGCTTTAAATAAACTTGGGACGTGCCCACCTGGGGCTGCGAAGCAACGCCAACTGTGCAGCAAGCAGGCTGTCAACAACTGGCTGGCATGGCTACTGCAGGACCCCAGCCCAGGCAGAGTAGCGCAGCCTGATGCTCCACAGCTCTGCCCCCCACCTCAAGCACGCTGCCTGGAGGACCTGGCCCTCCCTCCCAGCATCCTGCTCCATCTCCTGTGCCTGTAGCATCTCCTTTTGGCCCTGAAAGTCTCCAGGCAGGGCTGTAACCAGGCACCTCAGGGTCTCTCCCTGGGCCTGGCACCAAGCAGGCTCTGGAGAAGGTTGGTGGGCTGCACCAAATCTAGGGAGGTGGTCCTAGTGTGTCAGGATCCTGCCCCTCTTTTCCCACATCACCATGGTACCCATCCTTGGTAACTAGGCTTCACTCATGCTCATATATCCCGGGACACCTGAAACTTGCCAAGTCCCTTCTTGCAACTGCACATTTACCAGGTACCCCAGGTTCAGCCCTCACCCAAGGAGGGAAGGGGACTTTCTTGGTCCCATGGCCCCGGCCTGCTTCCCCTTTTCCCCCTCCAGCACATGCTTCTGCCCATCCCCACCGCCTTCCGAGGCCTGACCCCAAATCCCCTCCAGCACGTGCAGGAAGGATTGTGGAATAAACACTCCCCCACGCACCTCCAGGCTCCGTGCACTCTACAATTATCAATGATCAGCATCCCTCGCCCACCACAAGGTATCACCATAGACATTTTTTTAGAAAGGGAAAAAAAAGGGATCTGCTGTTGGATTTGCAAGCGGAAATCTTGCAAGCGTTCCCCCAGACAGAGAGGAGGAAGAATAGACTTCTGGCAGGGCCAGGCTGGAGGCAGGTGAGATCCAAAGGAGTCAAGCTAGGAGACCCCCAGAGGTGACAAGTCCAGGCATCTTGATTTGAAGGGGAAACCCCAGGCCAGAGAGGAGGCCCTTGACAGTGTTTCCCCTGAGTTGCTGCTCTCTTGTGCCTGATTCCAGGGACCAAGCAGAATCTGGGAACCCCCAATCCCAAGGAGAACCTAGGCGCTACTCAGCACCTTCTTCCTGGGTGAAAGCTCCTAGCCAAAACCAAGCCTCCACAAGCCCCTTCCCAGGAGATCTCCCTCACGCCAAATATAGCTCCTCCAAACAAGCAGTCCCCACATACCTCGATGGCCTTAAAAATCAGAAGCCCAGCCGGGCTCCCGCCTCACCCCTTCAGCCCACCTCCTTCCCCGGTGACCTGATCCAGACTCCCAGAGCTCGTCCCTGAGCTTCCCAGACTCCTCATTCCAGAAGAATCTAAGGGGAAAATCCTCCAGAGCCCAATTCCCCCGGGGAGAGGGGGGAGGGCGCGTGGCACAGGCTGCTCCCACGCCGGCCAAGTCTAAACCAGCCCTGGGCCGGGACACGCGGAGCTGGCGTGCGGCGCCGCCACCCCCGCCACCCTCCCCGGCCCGCGCCACCGCTGGTGGGGGTGGGGAGCGCGCGGGCCGGCGCCGCACGCCCGCTCCTACCGTAGCCCTAGGGACGGACCTCGCGGACCCGGGCGCCCCTCCACCGAGCTCCAGGCCGCGCGGCCGCCTCCACCGTCCCTCCCCTCCGAACTCCCGCCGCCAAATGCGTCACGTCTGCCCGCGCCCCGAGACACCTGCTGCCGTTCTCCCCGCGCCGCGCTACGCCCAGGGCCAGAGTCCTAGCTGGGCCGCGCTGGGCAGGGGCAGGGCAAGGCGGTCGGCCCGGCGCGGGGGTCTGGGCGGCGCGGGGCAGTGCGCTCAGGGCCAAACCCGAGGCGAGCCGGGGGCGCGCGGGCCGCAGTGCGCCCGGGCGGGCCGGCATCAAAGGGCCCCGGACCCGTGGGGTCCCCCGGCGGGCAGAGAGCAGCCGTCCCCGGGCCCCGCGCCCCGCCGCGTCTCTTACTTGCCAATATCCTCGTAGAGCTGGTACTCGTCAGTGAAGCGGGTGCAGGTCACCGTGGTGGCCATGGCGGCGGCGGACGGGCTCGGCGTGCCTCCGGCTGCGCTCGGCGGCGGCGACTCGGGCTCCCGCTCGCGGGCACAGCGGCGGCGGCGGCGGCGGCGGCGGCGGCACGAGCGCGGGCGCGGGCGACACCTCGGCTGGCGGCGCCGGGCGGCGAGCGCACGCGAGATCTGCTCACTCGGTCCCCGCGGGGCGCGCGCCGCACACCTACGCGCGGGAGGCGGGCGCCGCAGCGCCGCCGCCGCCCCCCGCACTCTCACACCCGCACGCGCGCGCGCTTAGGCGCTTACACTGGTCCCACCGGCGGCCGGAGCCAGCGCTTCAGCTCCCTGCTGGGCAAGCCCCCATTCCCCGCACGCGCGCACATACACACACACACTCAGGGGACCGCTCACGATGACCCCAGCGTGCTCTGTCCCTGAGGGCCCACCTCGCCTCGAGCCCACTCACGGCATCAGAGCACGTGCGCCACCCACCCCCTTACCCCCACAGTGCTGGGTAATCACCCTAGAGAAGGCCCTGCTAGCCACTCCTACTCCAGGTTGCTCCACTCCCCTCCCCGCTCCGTGCTCCTGTCCTGTCTGTCTCCAGAGCGGCCTGGGCCAGGCAAGGGCACTGGGTGGGAGAGGGAGAGGATGGCTGGTTCCAGCCCCTCTCTCATTGGGTCCTCCAAGGACCCAGTGTCCTCATGCTGGAGTGTCTGGAATGGAAAACCCAAGAAACAGGCATCGGGAGTCCAGGGTGAGTGGGTACTGAGGCAGTGATGCAGAGACAGCTCTGTCAGCCACTCAAGGATCCTGGCGGTTGTAACCCTGGGAGGTAGAGGAACACATACTCCCTATTCCTGAACCTGGTCCACCTGCCTGTCCCCTGCTCTAGCCTGAAGGAAGTGATCCTTCTATCCCAAAGCCCGGGTTGATCCTGGCCCTGGGCAGAACAGAGGAGGAGGAGAGGATGAAGGGAGGGGCGGAGGCAGAA
>PVIY010047555.1:0-17797 GCA_004026745.1 Myrmecophaga tridactyla | reverse complement strand
TCTCTCTCTCTCTCTCTCTCTCTCTTTCTTTCTTTCTTCCTTTCTCTCTGTCTCTTCCTACCTCCCTTCCTTTCTTTCTCTATCTATCTATAATCGATCATCATGTATCTACTATCATCTATTTGTGCTCCTTCTATTAAAGTAACTGTTAGCATATTAAATACATATTTTACACCTGACTTTTTTCACTTAACCAGACATCAATAGGTAAAAAATGCTTCATCAAATGTCCCATCTCTATATTATTCAAATGTATGGGTATACCATAATTTTTTAACCACGGGAATGGTGTTTTCAATCTTTTTCATCAGCAGTAACAGCCTAAATGGGATATATAGAACATTAGAAAAGGAAGGCTTTCTCCAGGCAATTAGGAAAAAGTAACCAAAAAAAAAAAAAAAATTAAAGCAGTTTTTAGATTACCCAATTCAATTAAAACCTTTGCAAATCTATTCTGAACGCTGTAACGCTCCATTCTGCACTTTGTTTGCACAGTCTTTTCTAGCCCTGGATAGGAGGCCAACATAATGGGACTCCAGATGAATTTCAAGTCTTTGCCTGGAGTTGGGGGAGGGGAGAAAGGTTTTCCTGTAAAACCTAGGAAATGCTTCTATTGTTCAATTTCTCCCCTGCTCTTAAAGCCTCCGGCAAACATTAAGGATTTGATCACTTACTATTACTTTTCCTGTCGTCTTTTCTGGAAGTCCAAATATATTCAGTTCACTTTCCTCATAACCAGAAAAAATGTCCAGCTTGCTGCTGCCAATAGCTTTTTAATGACACCCCGTTTCTTTGCCTCATTAAAACCACATTGTTTATCACGTTGGCACTCCAGCTCTAGACCTCCAGCACCCTTGCCTATCGACATCATTATGATGTCATTTGAGAAGCCTACAATTCCCACCGTAGACCCATTTACCCCTCTTTCCTTAAATCTTTGCGAAGTCACCAGCTTCATTAACATGAGCCTTTCTCATTTTGCTCAGGCACTGACTGTCATTATCTTCCCTCTTATCCCAACTTACAAGGCTAATCTACCAACTATAAAAATCTGAAAACAAGTTCCTTTACTTGGCAAGCTCTCGTTTTTCATCCTCTATGGCTCTAATGGCTTTCCTTTCCAAACTTCTGAGGGATGGTCGAAGACAGTAGAGCTTGACATCACACAGGCAGCACGGGTAGAGATCACACAGTCCACACGAGCGCGAGCGCTTTGAGTAGCACAGGCAGTACGGGTATGGGTGCAAGTCACAGCAGCAATATGGGTGCATGTATAAGTCGCACAGGCACCGTGTGCTAAATTCGTCGATGCATCTCAATTGCCTCAGTTCTCTGTCCACCTTCCTTATGTCTCTTCTAACGCTGTCCAAAAGACAATTCAGTGCAGCCATTACAGTCACACCTTATTGTTCTGTGAGTACCTTTGGGAATCGGCACTCCGGGGAAAAAAATTGTTCTAAGCTCTTCTCAGAAGTTTCTTTTAAAATTAAATGAAGCCCGCATGCTTCACTTACTTTAAAGCTTGTGTTCTGTGACCTCACTGCCCTCTAAGTATGTCATAGTCTTTTGGTTACCGTGTGAACTGTAAACAGACACAGTCTCCAGAGACCCTCCCGGAGTTAGAAAACTACTCACAGAACCAGACTAATGTTGAGATTTCATTCGTTTTGAAATTGAACAGATTCCCCAAGCAAACACAGATTTGGGGGGTTCGTGGGGCTAACCTTTAATGTCTGGCTTGTGTGTTCTTCAAGGATTACCCATAGCTGTAGTTGTTTGTCTTGATCTTGTGTTATCTTGACATGGGCAATGGAGAAGAACCTGCCTGGTTCCTTTCTCTATCCCCTTCTGACTCTATTCCTGGCTTGAGGCTTAGCTTTCTTTGTCCCTTTGACTTTACAATTCAGTCTGGCTCAAGGCAGTGGAATAAAGAGAACATTCCCATGGTTCTCCTTACCAAATCATTCTCATACCAAGTCTTTGCCCTTGACCTGATGGGCTCCAAGTCTCTAGAGTCCTGCCCACTCTTTACTAGCTGGGGTCCTGGCTATCCTGGAATATCCAGTGGCTAGGGATCTGATCCTAAGCTCCCACCACTCGGTGGTCGTGCTTCCGTCCTCCATTACTACCTCTGAGCAACGTCACCTCTGCTCTATGTCCAAGCCTCCAGATGCTTCATTCCTGACCCCCAGTTGATTGGTTCTTGATCTTCTTATAGCCAACTGTCTGAAGTTGCTTGAAGCCAACTGCCTGAAACCCCAACTTCTCCCAGTTTTCTGTGTCCCCAGTTGGATTAACTTCCTGGACCTGGACTCAGTTTCAGCTTTGGCTCATGGTACTTTTATTCCTCTGGTCCTTTCCCCTCAAACTGCCATCTAGGTATCAAATCCTCTTTATCTGAACTAAGCTATGGGGTACTTGAGAAGAAGTGGTTGAATAAGATGATAAAAGACCAAATCGTGAAGGGACTTGTAGACCAGACTAAGGCTTTGAACTTTATTTTGAGCACAGTGAAGAATCACCAGTTTTCTTCTATCAAGGGAAGTTGAAAAATAAGTCAGGCAGCTATACTGACAGTATGCTGAGAGGGGCCAATACTAGAGGTATCTTCTGCTGAAAAGTCTGAACTGGGAATTGTGCTGTAGAGATGGCAAGAAGAAAATGTTTGGGATTGCTTTCTCCCCAAATCCACTGTGGTCTCATCCAATCCATTCTCCACATTGCAGCCAGAATGATATTTAGAGCTAGATTTATCATCCTTCATACACATATCCTCCCTTTAAAACCCTTCAAAGTCTCCTATACTCTCTTAGAAGGGTCAAAATTCTGAAAAGGTATTGAAATAAGGGCCCTGCCCACCTCTCCATGGGCAGTCTGCCCACCTCTCCATGGAAGTCTCCTCTTCCATGATAATTATGGTAATTCATTACACTCCAGCCACAAGGGCCTTCCTTAAGTGGCCCTTCCTTCACGCCTTTCACTTCATTCAGGACTTACACACAAGCTGTTCTATCTGCTTAGAAATCCAACTCCCCACCACACGCGCTTGGCCTAGTTAACTCCTAACTTGTCCTTCAGCTCTCCTCTTCAAATGGCCTTTCCTCCCAGAAGCCTCCCCTGTCCCTCAGACTAAACACTCTCATAACTCTGTGCACAGTTGTTGTTGTTTTTATAACATTATTTGACTATTTCCCCTCCTAACCTGTAAGCCCCTGAGGGCGAGACCTTGTCTATTTTTGCCCACTATTAAATGCCTAATGCAACACCCAGCATATAATAGGAGCTAAAAGTTATCTACTGAAGGAGTGAATTAAACAGAATGTTAGTGGACAGAATGAAGATGGATGAGGGAGGAATAAGAAATGAGTCCCAGGTTTCTAACCTGGCGAAATGGTGGTGTCGTTGATGGAGATAAGAAACAAAAAAAATAGTTCAGGGGATATGTTGACCATGAGATGCTGTTGACAACAATAAGGTAGAGATGTGGAGCAGCCTGTGGGTAGGTGGGTCTGTAACTTGAGAGAAAGCTGAGCTAGAGATAGAAAGTTACAATTTCATAGGCAGTTGGAACCCTGAACATGGACAAGATCATTCAAGAGAAGGAATAGATTGAGAATAGTAGAGGGCAGAGGCAGAGTCCCAAGATACGATAAGGAATGGGGGAAATAAAGTTGCTCATGAGAGACTCATAGGAGTAATCAGAGAGGACAGAGCCCCCTAAGCCCAAGCGCCTGAGCACCCCTAGACCAAGCAAAGGGGTCCCCAATGGCTCAGTGTTTCCCAGTCTTGAACTAGGAGGCCCTTTTCTGCACAGATGAAGTGTTTCGGCAAGGAAAACAAGTTTCCCTGGAGGTTTTGTAATGGAAGGCTGGCCTCTGGACTCATGGAATGAGTCAAAATGCAAAGTTGAGTAATCCTCCTCTATGGACAAATACTGAAGTTTTTCAAGAGTAATTTCACCCAATTCTGAAGGGTTGGGCTCTGTTACTAGGAAAATGGCCTCTCTTTGCTGAGAATTAATTGCTAGAATTGTACAGATTTCTCTAGCTCCAAGAAATAGACTTCTGAACTCTTATGTCACCTTGACTTCTATCCCTTAGCAAATGTCAGCAAAGGTTAAAACAGACAAGCTCTCCATTTCAGATTGTTAAATACACAGGTTCGGAAATTTGAATACACACATCTGTGTATGCATGGTACATTATTAAGATGGTTAGAGCTATATTTCAACTGGGGTTCTCCCACTATCCAACCCTTTTAGTGATTTCACTTGTCATCACGAAGCTTATTCTTGACATTATTTCGAGTGACTAAATCAAGGCAGTGTTTCCTTTAAAGATCAGATGGAAATGTGATCTATGAATGTTAGAAAGACAATGTTGAAATCAACAGAATCTGCTGAAACCCAAAATAAAGATCTGTGATCAGAGTTGCCTGAAGCATAACACAGGCTTTGTCCTGGGGCCCAAATGTGGAGGTGGGGCCCTTCCTTTCACAGGACTGTGTCTGCAGAAGTGTCCTCCACCTTGGCCAGTGTCTGGATGGAACCTCCTCTGGGATGGAGAGCAGGGCCTGGAGACTTCCCAGTCTGGGCAAAGTCGATGCTTAGTCTCCAGTGTTGGTAGAACTATGGAACTAATGGCTTCTTTTTCTCTTGCACCAGCTAGGACAGCGACGGGCCAAGTTAATTCGTGAGCCAATCGACTCCTCTGGCCGTTGTTGGATCCACACACAGTGCTTGAACATCAAATACAAAATTATACACGTGGCATCATCTTAACTGTGTTCAAAAGAGTCCCTAAAAGGAAGAAAACACCCTGAAAAATTAACTGTGGTTATCTCTGAGTAGTAGAATTATGCCTGATTTTAAAATTCCCTTCTCTAGACTTTTCAGTGATTTCTAGACTTCTAAGCATGTCACTTATTTTATAATGAAACCTTTTTAAAAGGCTTTGCTTTCCATCCACACTGTCAGCTTTGCAGTGAATTGCTCTGGTCCCTGCTTCTAAGTCAGGCAAGCTTCCTGGCCATCCCTCAAGGCAGATTTGCTACTTGGGAAATCTGATGCTTGGCCAGATGTTTGGCCAGCCCATCATCCACTGTTAACTTCTTTTGGTAAAATAACTACCTCTGTACCCCCTACTTCTACCCTCCACCATTAGGTACTACCAACAGAGTGCCCAGCCCTCTTCTGGCCAAGGGGCAGGCACATAATCAAAGATGACCAGTCTAACTCTCTTCTGGGAATTTTCTCTTTAGCAGAGAAATATACAGCCTGAAGGTGAGTGGAGCTGATTCATTCTGACTGTGCTGCCTGAAGGGACTATAGGTTGGTTTCTGGTTGGTTTGCCTTCCTTTGGGTCTGTAAGCTCCTCCAGATCCTTCCAATAAATTCCTGTTTTTCTTGAATTACTCAGCTCTTTTCTGATCCTTGTAATTAAGGAACCCAGCTGACATCACAGCCTGTCCCCCTGGGCCCATCCAAGGAGGACCAGTCCAAGCTGAACTTGTAGCACAGCTGCTGTTCTAGTGACCATTATCCCACGCTAGCCCACTTCTTCCCTCTTAAGCCAGAACTTGCTACAGCAGGACTGTCTCCATTCCTGAAGTCCCTGCAGGTACAGGATAATGGTGGTGACTCAGACAGGGGAAATGTCTAAAAACACCCAAGAAGGGCCATCCAGGGACACTGTGCCCTGGGGCAAAAAAAAGATTTCGCTGGGATCAGAACCTCAGGTCTTTAGCTTTAGAAAACCCCTTATGAGTCATTGAGACCAGCTTCCTACTTAGCAAAGGACTGTCTGCCAGAGCACCTGGCCAGGTACGCCTGGAAGAACTGGAGACTGGTGAATGGTCAGGGGTGCCCAATTATTGCTTTTGTCTGATCCCAATACACCTGTGGCTAAAGGTTTTGGCTTGTGTAATTCAATCTCTCCCTACTCCAGCCCCACAATGTCTTTAACCAGTATCTTTCAGCTTAATAAGGTAAGGGATGAGGAGAAAGAGGTGGGGGGTGTTGGTAACTTGTTCTCGCAGCTGCTCCCAACAACTCGGGTACGAGATCCCGCAGCAGGGAAGGTGCTCTTGCACAGCAGGATCTGAAACCTGAAGAACAACTTGGGAGATGTTTTCCTTTTTCTTTCTGCAAATAAGATCACTCAGGCCTTATTGGGAAGGAATTATAGGAATTTTACATTCTAGATAAATAAAAAAAAAATGAATGAATATCCTCATCAAGATTTGAGAGGCACATGGGGGTGTTAGGGTAGCCAACCATCCTGGTTTTCCTGGGACTGCATGGTTTCTTGGGATGTGAGACTTTCAGTGCTAAAACCAGGACAGGAAAAAGTGAGAACACAAAGTGTCTGTGGTGGTTCATCCACAGTGTCCCATTTCAACCACAGATCTGGCCTCAGCGGGGCGCAAACCTGTGTTCCACCCTCTTTCTTTAAAGGTCGTAAGGAGCCTTGTTACAAGCTCTGAATTCTTCATGACAAGTATAGTCTATAACTCCTCTTCCTTCCACTCCTCATGTCCTCTCATCCCCTCTCTCCCTCCGTCTCTCCCCTCTCCCCTCCAGCCTCATAAATCCCCCAGGAAAAAAGTTGTTAGCAGCAGTCTGGACTGTTTCAATGAGAACAGAGAACAAAGAACTTCCTTGAACTTTGCACTGGAATCATTCAAACATGCGAGCATATGTCCATGTGCGCCCAGGAACAGAAGGGCCTGCTTCTGCCACAGACGCAGTGGTCCCATTACTATCAAAAGGGGCTGAGAATTTTTATACTCCTACGTGTTAACCTCACTGTCTCTTAGCAGGTGGTTACTCAAATAATGCTGGTAGCTCACATTTAATGCGTGCTCGATTATGCACCAGGCTAATCCTCACCATGGCCTTAGGAAATATGGACTGAATTATCCCCATTTTACAGTGCAGGAGACAGAGGCACAAAGAGCTCGTGGAACTTGTGCCAGGTCATAGAGCTAATGGCAGCCCCAAAGGTGCTGCCCTTGTACTCAGGCTCCAGTCCCTGCAGTCTTTGAATGACTAATGATGCTTGAGAAAAAAAAAATGTCTCTTGACTTGCACTTTAAAAATGAAAGAGGAATTAGATTTGAATGTTAGGACATCCACGTGCATTGCTTCTATCATTACTCCCCCCACACACAAACACACACACAGAGCTTCATTTATTGTACATTTTGTTATTTAGATGGAATAAATATCTTTTCTATTTAGACTCAACCCCTACTGGCTGTTACCTTGCGATGGGTGGTGCTGATTCCTAAGCGCTTCATGGGAGATAGAAACCCTCTCTCTCTCTCTCTCTCTCTCTCTCTCTCTCTTTGACAGGGGAAGATTTCCTCTCTCGTTAAGAAGCATTCCTTACCCAGAATCCTTTCCCTCCCGTGACATAGATTGCTTACTTTGTGGATGAACTTGAAAAGTCGTTGTCAATTGACTCCGAAGAAGACGCATCCAGAACAGAACATCCCCCCAGAGGAAAGTGCCACGTCTTTCTGCCGGGGTTCCCTGCATGGGGAATGGATTTTCTGCCTGAACATTGTACTTCAGGTTCTGCTTGCATTTAACCAGAGAACACGAAATAGAGAACCCTCTTTTCACCAACTATTCTGTCTGACTCAGCTTTCCAGGGAAAGCTCCCAGGCCCTGAGTACATTTAGATCCCAAATGGCTGCCCCGGGTCAGCCTGCTTTCCCAACTTCCCCCAGAAAGAGAGCAAATGGGGACTCCAGAAGCCAGATAGAAGCCAAGACTCTGAATCCCTTTAACATATAGGACTGGGTGGCCGAAGAGGAAGGAGGAAGAGGGGATTCTGCTCTTGTTCAACGGTTCTCTAACTTCCTGGTCTCAGGAACACCTTACGTGTTTAAAGATTATTGACAGCTTTTGGTTATGTGCCCTATTTAAAATTAAAACTGAGAAATTTATCAAATATGGATTCCTTTTTAAATAATGGTAGTAAACCTATTACATAGTTAACATTTTTTACGCAAACTCAGTTTTTCAAAACAAAAAGAATTCGAGAAGAGCGCATTGTTTTCCGTTTTAACAAATCTTCCTAGTATCTGGCTTCATAGAGGATCACTGAACTATTTCCTTCTGCCTTCCATTTGTTACAATACGGTATTTTGGTTTAAGCATAGAAGAAAATCCAGCCTTATACAGATGCGTAGTTAGAAAAGGGAGAAACTTTCGGACCCCTGAAAGGGTCTTGAGGCTCACATATTGAGAATCGTTGCCCTAATTTATAGTTCTAGAGGTTTCACAGCACCACGGCACCTCGAAGCCACAATAACTAAGCATTTCTTAAAACATTTAATTCAGCCTCATGATGCAAAACTTTGTTATAGAGCTTTTTAGGGAATCTAACTACCCATTGATCCCCTTCCCCTCTCTCCCCCCTACCTCAGGACTGGGGGTGGGTGGGACTCTAGCAGGAATCCTTCCAAGGATGACCTGTCCCCCATTTTGGGTACAGGTTTCTGCACCCCTAAAAGACCCCACCAACAGCTGGGTCAGCCAGCCTCTCTCCTCTAGGAAGCTGGCACTGGGTGATAAGGACGGAGGGAGCGTGAATTAGAAGACGAAGCTGCCATTATGGGACAATCTTTTTGGCTGTAAAGTCTCTGTTTGCTCATGGCTTTGGGATCCTGCTTCAAATCCTTCCTGAGCTGTGAATGTATGTGTATGTGAGTGAAAGAAAGGAAGAGAGAAGTTTTTAGTTGTGAGTGAAATTTTTATAGTATGTAGCCAAGCCCCAGCTCCAGCCAAGTTGTGGCCCCGTCAGGGATGTGGTTAGGTCTGACCCACACTGTGGACCAGAGTGTAGGGTCCTAAAAGCCCATTTGCTTCTTGAGAAAGAACTCACCTCACTAAAGGGAAGAGGGGATTGACCAGTCAATCTAGTAGAGAGCTGAGTCCTGGAGGGAAGCCTGGATTCTGGGTACAGCCCTGTACGGTGCTTACTCCCTTAGCCCCCTAAATTCAAGTTTGAGTCTTGAATACAGAAAGCTGGGGACAGCATATGAAAGCAAAAAACAAAACAAGAAGACAGATTTTTCACTAAAAATTATTTAAGACTAAGGTGTTTCAAGCAGCAATGATAACCGATCCCAGACATTATTCAAGATGCTGTTTCCATGTTTACGCATCTGATCCTCATTGCCAACCCTGCCCCATAGGTGCCAGGCTTGTTGCTCTTTCGCAGGTGAGGAAGCTGGAAAACAGAGAAGGCAGGCAACTTTCCCGCAGCGGCCAGCTGGCAAGTCCAGAGGCAGAAGATGCTGCTGCCCAGGCTGCTTTGCTCCCCTCCTCCCTCACCATGCTCAACACATCTAGTAGGGGTAGAGCTTTTATTCTTAAAAGCTTTTGCGGGAATGTCTCTGAGAGAGGGAACTGTGTATATTCCAGGTGGGGAGGTGGAGAGAGGGGCCTGGACAGCGAGCCCTCAGGGGACAGCAGCCAGGGCAGGAAAACAGACAGCTGACCTCCTGGGCCATCAAAACAAGCACGGAGGGGAGTGGACAGGGGAGGGGAAGGAGGGGTCAGGTGGGGGCTGGCTTGGCCATTGGAAAATCCCACAGTGGCAGGAGTGCTTTCTTTATTTACTGTAAGTGTGCAAATCATTAGTGTAGAGCTTGGTGACCTTTCAATAAGTGAACCTACAGGCCACCAGCTCCAGGAGCATTGTCTGCATTCCAGACGCCCCTGCTCATGGCCCTGTCCAGGGATTAGCTTCCTCCCAGTGGTAGACTATCCTATTTTCTAATGCCCCAAATTAGTTTTGCCTATTTTTGAACTTTACGTAAAAGAAAATATACAAAAAATATACTGTTTTGTGTCTTGCTTTTTTCACTCAAAAATTTTTAACTTTTTTAATTGTGAAACATATATACAAAAAAAGCAATAAATTTCCAAGTACATTTTTTTTTCCAAGTACAATTTAACAAGTGATTATAGAACAGATTTTAAAGTGTGGTATGGGTTACAGTTTCACAATTTTTCGTTTTTTCTTCTAGCTGCTCCAAGACACTGGAGACCAAAAGAAATATCAATATAATGATTCGGCACTCATACTCATTTGTTAAATCCTATCTTCTCTGTTATACTCCCCCTTCTCTTTAAATAACATATATACATAAAAGCAATACGTTTCAAAGCACATCACAACAATTAGTTGTAGAACAGATTTCAGAGTTTGGTATGGGTTCCAAGTCCACAATTTTAGGTTATTTCTAGCTGTTTCTAAGGTATTGGAGGCTAAAAGGAATATCAATATAATGATTCAGCACTCATACTCATTTGTTAAATCTTACCTTCTCTATATAACTCCACCACCATCTTTCCTTTTTCTACCACTCTTTAGGGATATTTGGGCTATTTCCATTCTAATTTTTTCATGTTGGAAGTGACTGTATGGAATAGGGGGATGGAACTAGTTGATGTTCTGGAGAGGCTGGCCCCATTGCATTTTAGGACTTACCCGGTCCAGGAACCCATCTGGAGGTTGTAGGTTTTGGAGTGTTACCCTAGTGCATGGAAACTTTGTAGAATCTTATATAATGCCCTAGGCATCCTTTAGGACTGACAGGAATAGTTTTGGTTGGGGGTTGGTAAGTTATGATAGGTAGGAATGTCTAACTGAAACATGCCTAAGAGTGACCTCCAGAGTAGCCTCTCGACTCTCTTTGAACTCTCTCAGCCACTGACACCTTATTTGTTACATTTCTTTCCCCTTTTTAGATAGGACAGCATTGTTGATCTCACAGTGCTAGGGCCAGGCTCATCCCTGGGAGTCATCTCCCATGCCGCCAGGGAGACTTTCACCCCTCAATGTCATGTGCCATGTAGGAGTGAGGGCAATGATTTCACTTGCAGAGATGGGCTTAGAGAGAGAAAGGACACATCTGAGCCACAAAAGAGGTCCTCTGACTCTGAGGCATACCTATAAGTAGAGTAAGCCTCAAGATAAGGGCTTGGCCTATTGATTTGGCCTATTGTCCCTAATGTTTGGCACAATATCCAGGGATTCCTCAATGGTAAAGTTTAGTAGTTTCATAATTTTTCTCCCCTCCTTCAAGAGACTCTGCCCATACTTTTTGATTGTCTGTTTAATATACTCTGGGATGTAACCAGGCATTACATTAAGCTATATAGGATTAAAGGCTCTCATTTTTATTCTGGCCTCCTTGTGTTTGGATTGTTTAAATGATCTGTCCAGATAGGCTGAGTTAGATTATGTGCTACCCAAAACTTAGGTTCTGGATGTAATACACCTTTCTTCTTCTGGTCTCAAAGAGCATGTGAAGTTCTAAAATACAGGCACTGTCTTCCTTACCCTTGTATTCTGAATTACCTTAATCCCGACCTGATTGGCTTCATTCTTACCTCTAAATACCAGGCTATACATATATAAGACAGCCCCTCAAAACCCAGAAATAGGGCAGGCCATGGTGGCTCAGCAGGCAGAGTTCTTGCCTGTCATGCTGGAGACCCAGGTTCAATTTCCGGTGCTTGCCCATGCCAAAAAAAAAAAAAAAAAATCCAGAAATAACAATTTCCACTCCAGACTTAGTGTGACTGCTATAAGAGCCTATAATCTAGGCCCCAGTTTTCTTATAAATTTTCTAATACTCATTTTTCTCTTTTAAGTATTAAATTTAAGTATTAAATACTTAATATTTGCTCTTTTGTGTTTGGCTTATTTTGCCTCATCAAATGTCCCACAGTTCTTTCACTGAAAATTATGGGTGTGGGATTCACCTAAGTTGTTGCTTGTAGTTATGCTTTATTTATTTATGTCTTGGTGAACATTCATAGGCATTTTTGTGAAATAGAATTGTTGGGTCAGAGGATACGCATTTGTTCAACCCTACCGGCTACTGTTAAACCGGTTTGCAAAGTTTGTCCCAAGATTCAATCTGTAGTGGGTTATCTTTAAGACTAAGGAAGATCCAATCGTGTTCTGAGTCTGTGCTGCTACGATATAAATTTCTTTCCCCTCCTAAATGTTCGGTAATATTCAGTATACCTCTCATATCAGTTATATGAGTGGAGGTTTTGGTTTTTTCCTTTTTAGAAAAATCAGATAAGCTGAGATTTATGGCAGAGCCAAGCTGGGATGGAACAGGAAATGCCACATGTGAGCTGGTGAGGAACCCAGAGGCTGAACCACCTGTGACACCAGCAGCTTGGGTTCAGAGGTGACTGTGGAATGCTGCCTCCTTCGGCACTTCCCAGGGATCTCAGACAGCACCTGGGGCTTGCACAGAGGGCTCCAGCCCCTAACTCATCAGGGCCATAGGGACCCCAGCTGCCTTTGTGATCACATACCAGAGAAGACGGAAAACAGTCTCCCCACATTGACATGAAATATGAGATGGCTCTGCTGTGTTGAGGGCTTTAAAGAAAGTAGCAAAGCTCTGGTACCTTCCACCCTTTAGTGCGTCAGCAGGGGTCACAGAGGTGCCCCTAGCTGACCTGAAGGAAGATCCCAGAGGTACAGGCAGATGGATCCAGGGCACTGCTGCTTAGGGGAGCTGCTAGAGGCAGACGCAGTGCCAGAGCTCCCAGGAGATCCACCCTAGGAAAGACAGTAGAGTTCTCAAGGTGGAACCACCTTGGAGAAAGTGAGAGAAACCTTCAGGTGACATCCAGGCCAGAGGACTAGGCAACTCCCTAAAATGAGCAGCAGCAGGAGATGAGCAAAGTGGTGGACTCCAAGGGGGCCGAAGAGGGCTCTCTGCAGGAACATTCCCATAGAGAGCCCCAAGTAAGTGAGTGAGACCCAGCAGAAGACTGGGGTACTCAAATATGGCTGGGAGTCAGCCCTGAAGTGTGTGGTTAATTACTGTTGAAGTTACCCCACCAGAGGTGCCTCTTGCGGCAAGGAAACCCAGGGGATGGAATACTATTCATGCTTATGTTTTTGTTTTTCTCATTTATTCTTAGTTTTTCGAACAAATGTTATCTCATATAAATAAAGCTAAAGTGCTGTTTTCCTGATATTTCTCAAAGTTCTAGTCCCAAACTATGTTCATTCAATTTCTGTGTAAATTCTTGAATTGATCATTTCCCCTAACCTAACATATTTGAGAACAAGGTGATGGCAGCTACCCTTCTCCTATTTCACAAAGTCAGCAAATGATGTCACCCATCCAAGGCTTGAAATTCTACCACTGGGAGCTGAAATGCCACTACACCTACACTGCCATGCAAACAAAATGCATCCTCCCCAAGTGCCAATTACATGGTTATGATCCAACTTCTCAATAGGATACCTTGCCAACTGCCCTGGGCTAGTAGATCTTTAACACTGGCTGTCCTGGAGAAAAGAAGAAAAACGAAACCCTAATTTGTGGCAGGTGCCAAATACCAATGGCACTTACCAATTACCATGCCAATTGCCACATTCCCATCACGGCTGATTTCAACCTAACAGTGTGATATCACAGAATGAAGAAATTGGGAGGAGATGTGCAACTTGGCCTTTTGGGAGCCAGTGTGTGTCAGCTCCTGCACACCACTGCTAGCCAGCCAGTCCCATGAGAAAATATGTAGAGCAGTGCCTTGTATGGCAGGTTCTCATTTGCTTATATTTTAATATGATGCTGTTTTCTTAGCTTGCCTCCATTCCCATTCCAAGCACACATGCGCACACACCACACGTGGTCCAGTGTTCCTAAAAGAGGAAGTGATTTGAAAACATGGCAGTTCCTGTCTCCCGCCATCCCTCTACTCCCTACTCTTCACCTCTCAACCCGTTTGACACATCAATGGAACGCCAGGACAAAGCAGAGTGGTATAAAGCAGCTGGCCTTCGTTTCAGAGCTAACCAGCTTTCAGTGAGGCCCAAGAGTGAGGATGATATTTCTCATCAAATCTCCCATCTGCATTTTTGGGGGTTACCCCCACTGCTTCTTTACTCATGCACTCATGCAAACAAGGTAATTCCCAGAAACACCTTCTCTCTTTTCCATTATTTGCTTAACACATTTAAACCTGCTTGGGAAAATATATGCTAATTTTATATCCATCAAAGGTTTCACTTCTCCCCCCCAGAGCAGCTTTTTCAGGTACTTGAAATTCATAACTGAGCATCATGGTTCCTTAGACATAAATTTGAATGATCAATTGGATATTTTCCATTCCACTCCAGTTCAGATTTGTGCAGAATGTGCCAGACTGAGCTCTCCTCCCTCTGTCTCTGGCTGCAGCTGATTCTGAAGAATCTGCTCCTCTGTACACCAGGGCTGCAGGCAACAAGCAGCTCCATTTCTTTCATTGTGAACTCTTTGTCTTTGGATGGTCGCTAGCAGAATTCAAAAAGAACCCCCACCCCCAGCTGAAATTCTTAGTTACCCTTTCCTCTGCACGTCCCCAATTCCTCAGGAAACCAGGCTCTGCCCTATCCAGGCTGCTGGATTTTTGTTCAGGGAAGGCTCGAGCGAGGAGGAGCGTGGGCAGCAGGCAGCGCGCGCCCCCGGGAGCCGGCGCCGTCGGGGTGCCCTGCGCGCGGCCGCTCTGCCCAGCCCGGGTTTCGCGGGACGCCAGGATTGCCATATTTTGGTGATGCTTCGGCAGATATTGCTGGATTCTTTCGGGAGAATCTTCTTTCAATGTGAAAAATATCCAGTAGTGTGCTGGAGCAGGCTCCTGCCGGCCAGAAGGGGCCGGTTGTGCGCCTCTCTTCGCGTCCTCACGTTGGTAGCTTGAAATCGGCCGTGGAGGATATTTACCCCAGCGGAAATCAGCAAACGCTACGAAGCGGGGCTTTTCTTTCGTCCTTTCCCCTTTTTCTTTTTCAGAGCACCCATTTACAGCACACGCTGGAAATCTTCCTTAAAAATATCCCTCTCGGGAGACAGCAGCTTCTGCATTTTGAATCTTTTCTAACCCACCCTCCCAATCGTTCTGGAAGCTCCCGGTGCTAAATGAGAGTAAAACAAATGTGCACTACACGAACTCTTTGGGAGGCTTGTCTTTGCGCCCAGTCCTCGTCGATTGCTGTCCCTTATTAGAACATTTGCTACATTCCACAAGCTGCAGGATTACGCATAGCACACCGCCACCCCCCCCACCCCCGCCATCCCATATCTCATTTCTTTTCATTTATATCGACTTTTCTGTGGGTTTATTTCTAATGACCTCATGATCCGACAGGCAGTGCTGTCATTCACAGCGGTCCCCAAAGCCCCGGGGGGACGATTACAAATATAGATGTCGGGGCCCCGCCACCAAGCTACTCAATCAGTGGCTCTGGGTTGGAACTCAGGAATCTGTATTTATGCTAAGCCCCTCCCCGCCCCTCCCACCTCCCCAACCCTCCACTCCGGTGGCTCTGGGAATCCCTAGTGCTGGCCCTGGGTTGAGCTGCCATTTGGAAACCTCAACGAAAACGTCAGCGAATGTGGTGGGCTCCTCCCTCCTAGGCGGTTTCTGAGAATTCGAAGCCAGCCCGGGTGAGGCTGTAGGACACACGGCCAGTCTCCCCCACCCCTGGGGTGACAGGCCACCTCGAGGGCTTCTGCTCTGTCATTCTTCAGCCCACAGGATGTTGGTGACTTTGCTGATTACCAAGGACACAGCAGAATGAAGTCCAAGAGGGGGTGAGCAAGTTAACTGCTTCATGAAAAACTTGATTATACATCATCTTCTAATTTGTCACTTCCAAATGAAGCACAGACCCTGCCCAGGTGAGCTCAGCTGCACCCAATCAAAGGGTAGGCATGGATCATCAAATCCCTGAGTGACTCACGGTTACACCCCTTCCTGTGCTGGTGAGTGGGTGTCTCTATATCAGTGGCTCCCAAACTTTAGGATGGAAATGAATCACCCGGGAGCTTATTAAAAGTCAGATTCCTGGGTCCTGCTGACCCAGGATCCTGTGTCAGGAGATCCGGGTTAGCGTCTGTCCTGGAACACCTTTTTATAACAAGCACCCCAGGTGAATTTACTTGACATAGCAAGTTTTACTTATGCCAGAAAGTTTTCCATGAAATAGCTGGTCTTAAGGGTATTATCTTCCCTTAAGGAATTCCCCTGGAATAACAATGAATCAGCTTTTTCATTAGCTTTTTTTTTTTTAAATAAACACTGAGTTTCAGAAATCAAACCCTGCAATTCAGCAGAAGAAAGTATCGCTGGAGACCACCTGGTAAGCCACACTTCCACTCGGAAAATTGGTTTGTGGTAGGTGACAAGGGAGCAGCCCGAGCAGGTGGGCTGTGGCCTCAGAGGAAAGAAGGGAGGGAGAGGGCCAGAAAGCCCCCTCTGTAACAGCTGGATGCACGGTCCCCTCCAGGGTTAAACAGAATGGTTCTTTTTTTGTGGGGTAATCACCAAATTAAATGTTTTAATTATTGAAATGACATATGCATTTCTCTGAGAAAAGAGCATCATCAGAACGCAATATCCACTCCCCAGAGGGCAAAGCTGCTTTGCTTCCAGGGAAGGAGGTGTCTGGTGGAGTCCATTTTAATTTTATTATAAAAGCGGCTTGAGAAATAAAGGAATAAGATTGACACGTATTCCCAGCCAGCTGTGACTTAATGAGCACAATTCAAAGCTTGGAACCTGCTAGCCACATCCATATTAATATGTCTGTGGAAAAAAACAACAACAAGAAGAGAGAAAGTGACAAACTGCTATTCCTAGGATTTGAAATGAATTTTAAATCATTGTTAAAATGGCTAACGTGGGTGAGAGTCGCTTTGAGGCAGCCCAGCTGTCGGGCCCCTGCTTGTCAGCGATGCTGCGCCTTGCATGGAGGCAAGGGGTGCCAGGGAAAGGAAGGAACCATTTTCACTCAGATCAGCAATTCTGCGAGTCCCAGGGATAGTGACAGGTTGGCGGGTAGGGGCAGTAGAGGTGCAACTGCATTCTGCTCCTGGTTCTGAGACAGATCCCTCCCCTGCCCCATGGCCAGGCAAGCCCTCTCCTCTGAGGCTTTTAGTTTGAATTGCTGCATAACCATCAACATCATTATGATCATAATAGTCTTTGTGATTCCCATTTTCCCAGTCACAAGCACATGAGAATAAGAAAAATGTCCTGTTCGGAAATTTTGAGATCCTGAAAATAAAAGGTGCTGGGTAAGCTTGAGCTGTTAATAAGTACAAGGGGGAGTAGGAGTGGGGAAACAGGGAGAGAAAGGAAATGCAGCACAAAGAGAAACCTCAGTCTCTATTTTCACATTCAATACAAAATAGCCACCTGGTCCCCAGGGGGTAGGGCCCCTGAGCAGATGAGCCATTCATTCCTGTAGTACCAGGTGGGCACTGCCTGGTTCTGGAGAGCAGAGCTTGAATACTTTTAAGGTGAAGCGTTTTTGTTGTTGTTGCTGTTTTCATTCCCCTATACTTGGACTCTAGTGTTTCTTGGTTGCTGTTGTGTTGTATTTTGTTTTGTTTTTACCTGGGAGGCAATCCATGATTCAGAGCGTGGATTCTCAAATCAGACAAATCCCATCTCCACCTACAAGAGATGGAACTGGACCATGGCATCAGTGTATTCATCTGGATCATGGGGATAAAACACCAGCCTCATTGGGCCTCTTCTGAGAATCAAATGAGAAAATCAATGACCGTGTGCGGACTTGCCCTTGAGAATTCTTATTGTCTATAACACATAGCTCAGCGGCCTGGCTTCTCAGGGTAAAACACCTCTCAGCGAATGTCAGTCTGGGAAAGCCGTGTTTCCGTTCAATACCTGGTCATCAAACTCTGTCAGTTGTGACCCTTTCGGGCAAAATATTTCACTTCTGCTTTCATT
>PVIY010047554.1:0-17790 GCA_004026745.1 Myrmecophaga tridactyla | reverse complement strand
TAGGTATTTCCCATCAGATACTCCAATACACCATAAACTAAAAAAGGATATCTATGTAATGCATAAGAATAACCTCCAGGATAACCTCTCAATTCTGTTTGAAATCTCCCAGCCACTGAAACTTTTTTATCTCATTTCTCTCTTCCCTTTTTTGGTCAAGAAGGCTTTCTCAGTCCCATGATGCCAGGTCCCATCTCATACCAGAAGTCCTGTCACATGTTTCCAGGGAGATTTACACCCCTTGGATTCATGTCCCACATAGGCAGGAGAGCAGTGACTTCACCTGCCAAGTTGGCTTAGAGGGAGAGAGAGGCCACCTCTGGGCCAAAAAGAGGTTCACTGGGGGTGACTCTTAGGCAAAATTATAAGTGGGATTAGCTTCTCCTTTATAAGTTTCATAGGGGCAAACCCTAAAATTGAGGGCAGTAGTTATCCCCACTGCATACGAGAATATCAGAAATTCTCTGTTCTAGTTTTCTAGCTGCCAAAATGCAATATACCAGAAACAGAATGGCTTTTAAAAAGGGGAATTTAATAAGTTGCTAGTTTACAGTTCTAAGGCTGAGAAAATGTCCCAATTAAAACAAGTCTATAGAAATGTCCAATCAAAGGCATCCAGGGAAAGATACCTTGGTTCAAGAAGGCCAGTGAAGTTCAGGGTTTCTCTCTCAAGTGGGAAGGCACATGGTGAACACGGTCAGGGTCTCTCTCTCTCAGCTGGAAGAGCACATGGCAAACACGGCATCATCTGCTAGCTTTCTCTTCTGGCTTCTGGTTTCATGAAGCTCCCTGGAAGACGTTTTCCTTCTTCATCCCAAAGGTCACTGACTCGTGGACTCTGCTTCATGGTGCTGCAGCATTCTCTGCACTCTCCGAATCTCCTTCATTCTCCAAAATGACTCCTCTTATATAGGACTCCAGAAACTTATCAAGACCCACCCAAATGGGTGGAGACATGCTGTCACCTAATCCAGTTTAACAACCAGTCTTGATTAAATCATACCCCAGGGAGATGATCTGATTACATTTTCAAACATACAATATTGAATAGGGATTATTCTACCTTTATGAAATGGGATTTTGATTAAAACATGGTTTTTCTAGGGTACATACATCCTTTCAAACCAGCACATTCTCCAAATGGGAAAGTTGAATATTTTCCTCCTTTCTCCTCAGTCCCCAAGGGGACTTTGCAAATACATTTTTATTCTCTGTCAAAATTACTCTGGGATATATCAGGATATCACACTAACATGTACAAACCAACAAGATCTCACACCCTACTTAAGAGTCCATGTACTTATCATGTTCAACTAAACTGACCATACAAGTTAAATTGGGTAATGTGCTACCTAAAATATAACTTTTGCACCATATAAACATCTCTCCCTTTGGTCTCACAAAGAAGTTGAAGTTTTAAAATACAGATGATATCAGCCTTTACCCTGCATTCTGATTTATCTTAGTCCATTTTTGGCTGATTATCCAGATCAGCTTCATCCACATCTCTAGTCAAAGTCTGATCCCTTTTTCAACTTTTTAAACAGTTCCTATATGGGATAGTGCTGACTTTCACAGCTTCAGACTCTAAATCTGAGTCTCAGGTGTCACATAAATTCCCAAAGTTTCTGGCACTGACCAGGAGATACAAACAGCTCAGTATCTCAGAATTTAGAAATAACAGTTACAACTCCTGAATATATGTGACTGCTATAAGAACTTACAATCTAGGACCCTTTACAATAGGCCGCAACCTGATAACCCATGCTTTGACTTAAATTCACTGAGTTTGTACATTATAGTTAGTCCATATGAGCAATACATGATATTTGTCTTTTGGTTTCTGCCACTTCATTCAACATATAGACCTTAAGGTTCATTGCCTAGTTGCATGACTCACCACTTTATTCCTTCTTAGGACTGCTCATAAGTCCATTCTATGTATATACCATAGTTCCCCATTCCATCCCTCAGTCATTGTACCCTTAGGCCACCTCCATCCATTGTGAATCATGAACACTGACACCATAAACATAAGTGTGCAAATTTCCATTCGTGTCCCCATTTGTCCAGGTATATACCATGCAAGGAGACTGCAGGACCATATGGCAACCGTACCCCTAGGCCCTGTGGAAACACCACATTGCCCTCCAGAGGAGCTATAACTCTCAACTTCCCTACAAACAGTGAATAGGTACATCTCTTGCTCTGCATTTCCTCTAGCACTTGTTTCTCTCTGTTCATTTTTAAACAGTTTTATTTACACATCATGCAATTCAATAAGTAAACATGCCTTTACCATCATAATCTATATGAAGGCATTTCCTTTTCTTCCACAAATTTCTTTTTCTTTCTTTTCTTCCACAAATAATTAATATCCCTCCCCTATACCCCCTCCTGTTGACATTTTGTTTTGGCATAATGCATTTTTTTGCATTCAGTGGAAGCATATTACAATGCTACTGTTGACTATAAACCCTTGTTTGCATTGATTGTGCTTTTTCCTATATATAATCCATTTTCAACACCTTGCAGTATTGACATTCATTTGCTGTTACACATGAAAAAAATTTTTTATATTTGGATATTTAATCACCATCATTGTCCACTCTAGGCATTCAACAATATAACTTTAAAAAGCAAGCATTCTCCCAAATTCAATCATGACAGCTAACCAAAAATTGTCTTCTTGTCTCCAATACAGAGAGTTTATGTAGTTTCATACACACAAATGCATGCAGCATGGAAAATGTGATTTCCCTTTTCCTGAGATTTCAGTAAATATATGACTATCAACAGGTAAAACCTTCTGGTAATTAGATTAAGCATCACTCATTGTGGAAGATACTCCCCTTAGCTGATTATGCAGTCAGCTATGGATGTAGCCAGTGTGATCATGATTTATGTCCATGATGTCCTCATAGCAACAGACAGGCCAGTGCTTGCCTGACCAAACAACTGGGCACCACCACCTGTCCAAATTGACACATGAACCTGACCATGACACCTAGTATTTCTAACCATTGTATGTTCTAAGTCAGTCTCCACAGAAACCTCAAGGAGAGAGCCTTGTAATAATTAATCAAATTGTTTCAAAAGCATGGATGATCATTAAAAAAGAATAAGAATCTTATAAAGATAGAATGGTGGTGGGGGTAAAAGGCTTTTCGTGAGAACTTTTCCCATAAAGTTACCTTAAATAAAAAATGGAAATCATAACTAGGAGTGTTCAATTGAAATTTAACATTTTTAAATATATCCATTGCCAACATAATTCATCCCAGATTGACAAAATTGAATTCTTGTCATCCCTTTTATAAAATGTTTAATTTCCAGCAACCTCTCCCCAACCACCTTTCATATCCTTATTCTATTAGACTCAATTCCTAGTAACCTAAACAGACATTTATAACACCTTCTAAGATGCACTTAGAGACTAGATTCATCAAGAAATTGGTTATATAACATATGCAAAGTGAACCTTCAAAAGGAACAATTTCACTGAAAGGTAGAGAGTATTCTATTGAAGAATGCATGATACTGTTAACTAACTCTGAGGATAAACCATTTCTTATAGTCTGGCATGCCCAGAAAATGAGAATAAAGTAAAAACCTTTTGTTAAGGCTATAGGTTGAGCTTAAGTGATGCATATGTTTTATATGTGATTTCCCCAGTTCTGTCATATGTTATCTATCACAAGCAAGCTGGATTCAATTCATTTTTTTTTCTATTTTTCAGATTATACAACCTTGGACAAGTTCATTTTCTTAGCATAGCTCCTCATCTGTAAAAGATGGACATTACACCAATCCTAAAATCATCTTGAGCATTGAATAAGATGATATATGTAAAACAGTTTACCCAGTGCCACAAAAACCACCATCATAATGAAGGTTCCCAGATTATGTCAGTATTGCAAAGGAATGAGGTTAACCATCTAGCAGACATATTTCACTATTTTAATTGCGTTGTATCATGACTAACTCAACGTGTAATTCTCTGCAGAAAAGTTTCCATAAACTTTTCTTCAAATTTATCTGCCCTCTGTTTACTTCTCTCTTGGCATTCAGCATCAATATTGACAGGCATAAAGTACACCATAGTTCTGAAAAGATAAATAACTTGCTATAGGTTTATTTTAGCATTTGGCACTTATGTGACAATAGATTGTACCTTGTAACTTTATGGCAAGAAAGACCCATGGCTAGGCATAGAACCAAGTGTTCATAGACAGCGCTTGGAGAACTGGACTAGCTTAGAAGCAATACTAGCATTGAATTGATGAAGGAGAATGCAACAATTTGAGGAAGTTCTAGTAAGGGATTTTTAGTTACCATTAGGATGTGTTCCAAAACCAAAAGGCCCCAAGGATCTTGGATTAATCCATCATTTATCTTACCCACGAGGTGAATCTGTAAATGACTTCATTGATCTACAGCTGTGTTCAGTATCTTACACAACAATGGGTCGGGAGAAATAAGACAGCATGAGCAAAGGGGCACTAATAGAAAAGCCTGAGCTAGAATTAGCTTCTCAGATTCTTTCCCAGTGTGCCCTGACAGCATCCACCTGCTTGGTTTTAAACTCAAAGGAAATTTCTTATGCGATCATTACCATGGGATGTTGTTAAGGCAGGAGGAATTCCTTTTGTTTTTTGTCAATGGTCAAATAAAAGGGACTTTGACTACAAAGTTATACTATCAAATCATTTTCTAGTCACTGATCTGCAAGCTTTTAATAGGTCAGTGATTGCTTACAAGGGACTATTAAAGCTAGTCAATAATTTAAAAATAAAAGGAATTCAGCTTAGAGACAACAGTTGGAAAGGACTAATGTTCTGTGACTAGATCAAGGAGGTCCAAGTTACCATAAAATCAGGTTACAAGGAATTCATAATGTCTTCCAGATATTATCTTACTACTCATTTAGTAATGGAAAAGGAAACCTATTGGTATCACACATTACTCTGGGTGAAAGTATTGTTTGTGTTCTGAAGAAGTAGCTTAGACAGCAGAAGATAGATGGCTACAAATCCCTGACAAAACAATCACCCGACCCATGTGGGTTTGCAGCTTTCAGAACAATCCTGTTGGATACATTTACGAAGATCACCTGAGAACATTACTGAAACAGCATTATGCAAGTTTGTTTCAAAAATGAACTCAATTTTGATTCTGGAATAGGAGGGCTGAGAACCAGCCAGCTGAGAGATTGGCTTAATTTCCCAGATTATTTGTCTAGGCCAAATTTCTATTGGAAAGCAGTCTGGATTCCCACTAAACCACCCAGGAAAATAAAGCAAGACTTCCATGTGGGCCCACAGCTGAACTCTGCCTCTTCCCAAACCATGTTTTCTCTTTACAAATTGATCAATGAAATTTTGAATTACTACCTTGGTTTACTAATACATTAGAACATAACCGAAAAATTAGCTGGACAATATACTCCCCATGCCAAGAGTGTGTGCTCTGTTGCCCAAGGTTAAATTTCATCTCAGTGGTCACTTGCTGGAAACTTACATAAGGTATTATTAGCAAGCAAGGATAAACTTCACCTCTCTCTCCTGAATTATTTTACTTGAAATATTTACTATGCTATGAAGTATGCTATGAAGAATGGGAGAAGAGTATATGCAGCTTTTAAAAAAAAATACTATACATTTAATATATGAGAATCTTTTTTAAAAAGTGGCCAAAAACAAACAAAAAAGCTATTCGAAGAGTTCAGTGCCACAGGGGTCAATGGGAATGGAGGGTGCACAGATTTTATTTGTAAACAGACTGACAGTGATTTTAGTAAGGAAAGTAGTGCTTTAATAAGAAAGTTGGGATGAGAAAAAAGAGAGAAAGCTAAATTACTCTAGAGGTGAAATGAAGAGGAATTCAGAAAGGGGGTGATCAAAAAAAGAGAGTAAAAAAAAAGAAAGAGCCAGAACAAAATCTGAAAAGTATTGAAAAGGGATAGCCATTAAGAAAAGGTGATCAGTGATAATTTTCTAGTGACAAGAAGGCCAAAGGGCTTTTATGGAAAATAGTTCTAATGTTGAATTTTAAACTGTTCACATAGCTCCAGCAATGAGCCCTTTTCTGCTACCACAAACCATTTAAAAATTTGGTATACAGATGTGCCTCTGTGTGAGAGGTTTGGGGGAAATTAAAATAAAAAGACTGAGTTTCTAGTCTGAGTCATATGTGTGACAAAAGAGTCATGCAAGGTGAGATAGATAAACAATTAGCAGAATAGAAATCTTGAGAACATAAGGTATAAAGAATTTGCAAAAATCTTTGGGAATACGGCAATCTGTAAGCGAGGGATCATGGACCTTCAGCCAAATTTTTTTTAAATCTCAATGTATAAGGAGACCTCACCTGACATTGTTACATAATTAAAATTATTAATTAATTAATTGACTCATTCCCTGTATACATAACAAGGGTAAGCATTCAGAGAGCTATACCATGATACAGCTTTCCAAAATGAGACCAAAATGAGGTGGGATAGTTTTTAGTTTTTTGCCACTCTATTTTGTCTGAATAGGTAAAATATGTGCCATAATATGTTTAAAAGTCAGCACTATTTCAGTTGCAAGTACAAAAAAGCATGCATATACCAGCAAAAACATGAGAACAAATGTATTTGTCCCATTTTCTGATAAATTAAAGAGATTTAACATCTAGTATTTCAAATAATGTTACTGTCTCTCGACTTCCATCTTTTGGCAATGCTTTAAAGGCTGAAGGATTGATTTCTAAGGCAGTCCTTCCCCATAACATAGTTGACAACTGGGCATCTCTCCCCAAGGAGAAAATAATTCCATTCTTGAAAATTTCAGCAAAAATCCTGCTAGGTCAACTTGGATGATATATCCATTCTTAATCCAATTAGTTTAGCAAAGTAGGACTCAGAAAAATATTTGGAAGAGTAGATAAGGTCAGAAATACTAGCATTGTTTTTTTTTTTTAATTAAGAAGTTTGGATCATTTTCAGATTTGTAGATATGCAGTTTATAGTAATTTTCTTTTGATCTAAAATCTAGAGATAATCCTAGAAACAAGTATCATAACAAAGGATCTTGACTATTAGTTTTCATATTCGTTTCATTCTTATGAACTTGATCAGTTCTAATTTCACTACCCACAGATTTTCCAATGAATCTGTTTTTGGAAATAAAGTATGAAGGAAAAAATTTAATGAAATTTTTTGAATTTTATTTTTAAAAGTTCAGAATTCTGTTATTTTTATTTGATCACCTTTTAAACAGATGAAATTATTATGGACACAGGTATTAAACTTTGATTACTAGATTAGTTTCAACACAGGTATTAAACTTTGATTACTAGATTAGTTTCAACAATTAGAGTCTAATTGTTTTACTAAGTTATTACTTTAAAACTAGTAAAATCATAAAAGTGCTTACACATAGTTTCAAGCTAATCATTTATTTTATTTTCATCTCAAATTCACAATTAATACTTAGATCCTCTTGGTTGAAATTATTTTAACAAGCAGATAGCATAGAGATTATTTTGTTATTCTATGGATAGACTTTTTAAACTTCACCTCTTTCCCTTTACTTTTCTCAATTTTAACTTCCAGAATATCAACATTTTAAAAATATATAGGACCAAAGAAATATGTCAAATTATAGCATTTGGTTTACCAAATGCATATGATGAATATTGATATATATTATGTGCACATACAAAGGAGGAGATGGACAAAGAAAAGGAATAAGTTATGTTCAGCTACTAATGAGGAAGAAATAACTTCTTAAAAGATATTATATAGAGATATAAACATCATAAACATTTTAAAAATACATAAATCATTTTATATTAAGTCCAGTTCAAACAGTGTACTTAACTTTTTCAAAAACTATGGAAAATGAGGGGTGGCAAGATGGCAGCATAGGAAGGTGTAGAATTTAGGTAGTCCTCTAGAGTGGCTAGTAAATAGCCAGGAACTGTCTGGAGCAACTGTTTGGGGGAACATCCATGACTGGACACATACCACATACCAGTCTGGAATGGTTGGAAGTGCCAAGATCACAGTGCAGAGCTTTTAGTAACGTCCCCAAACTGTGACGGATGGCACCCCTCTCCCACTGGCACAGTAGGATGTGTTGGAGACGCTTCCCCATGAGAAAAAGAAAGTCTTTTCTAGGAGCAAGGGCAGTTAGCTCAACCAAGCTTCAACTGTGGTTCTAATTTTAAAAATTGGACTACTGAATACAAGCTCTGAGCACAGATAAACCAAAAGCAAGCAGAAAAGAAACCCTGAAGTCTCTCCCATCAGAGAGAAGGAGCTGAGAGGGAAAATAGAAAGGAGACTTTTGGAATTAGCTGAGCTCAGAATACTGGTAAAGGTCTGTGCCTCAAGAAAAGGGGCACATAGAGCCAGGTACCAACACTGGCTCTTGATTGGAGAATCCTGGGGGCTGGGGGATGACTCAGAAAAGGAATTTCTTTTTTAAACTATTCTCAGTAGCTCATTAGAGAAAGCCTCAGGCATTTTCAGTTGTCATTACTGACCCAAGGAAGGGCGGAGTTAAGATAGGTCTGAGAAACAAACTAATCAGTCAGATGAAGGACATAATTCACTAAAGGAGTACCTTCCCCAAGAAAGGAGGGGCTGGGCCTGGGCTCAGCTCAATTGATGGCCCTTATTCAGAGAATTCAGAACCCAGAGGCTGGAAAACAGAAACAGCTTAAGCCTACCTTCTACCTTAGTATCTGACTCAACCATGTCATTGGAAGGGAGAAGGTCTGCTGAGAATTAAAGTACCACACCATTTTATGTCAATGGGCAGCTGCAGGCCACATGCTGGGCAGGATAGTGAAAACAGAGTCTAGAGACTGGGTCTCATCGTCAGGGAAACTTGATACTGATTGTAGCCTCATGAGACCTCGGCCTGTCTGGTCTGAAAAATCTGATTGGGTCTATCATAGCTGGAAAAATCCTCCTCAAAAATAAAAGGTTACTGTATAGTTATGGCAAGAGCCAGAAAAAGAGCTGAAAAATTATGATCAGTTAAACAGAAGCTGTGATGGAGTTGTAGAATAAGTTGAACTGAATGAAAAAAATCAAAACAAACAAACAAAAAACATAACAAAGCCAACCAACAAGAAAACCCTAGGTAAAAAAAGTGAAAACAACCTCCAGAATAAACAAATCAAGGAAGTTAGATGCCTGCACACCAGCAAAAAGTTTAGGAGTCATGGATATGACCCAGTTAAATGAACAAACTAACACTTCAAATGAGACACAGGAGTTGAAACAACTAATTAGAGATGTTCAAACAAACATGTTAATTCAAATAAAAAATCAAGTCAATGAATTGAGGGAAGATAGCAAAAAAGAAATGAAGGATATAAAGAAGACATTGGGTGATCATAAAGAAGAACTCAAAAGCTTGAAAAATCAAATGGCAGAACTTATGGGAATAAAAGGCACAATAAAAGAGATGAAAAACACAATGGAGACTTACAATAGCAGATCTGATGAGGCAGAAGAAAGGAATAGTGAAGGAATAGTGAACCAGAGGACAGTACATCTGTAATCCTGTACACAAAAGAACAGACGGGAAGAGAGTGGGAAAATATAAGCAGTATCTCAGGAAATTAAATGACAACATGAAGTTCATGAATATACAAGTGATGGGTGTCCCAGAAGGGGAAGAGAATGGAAAGGGGGCAGAAAAAATAATGGAGGAAATAATCCCTGAAAATTTCCCATCTCTTATGAAAATCATAAGAAATGCAGCATACCCAAAACAGAATAGATCTGAATAGACCTGCTCCAAGATACTTATCAGATTATCAAATGTCAATGACAAAGAGAGAATTCTGAAAGCAGCGAGAAAAAACAATCCATCACATACAAGGGAAGTTTGATAAGATTATGTATAGATGCCTTAGCAGAAACCATGAAGACTTGAAGGCAGTGGCATGATATATTAAAGATACTGAAAGAGAAAATCTGACAATCAAGACTTCTGCAGCCATCAAAACTGTCCTTCAAAAATGAGGGAGAGTTTAAAATATTTTGACAAACAGACATTTAGAGAGTTTGTGAACAAGAGACCTGCTCTATAAGAAATACTAAAGTAAACACTTCAGGCAGATAGGAAAGCAGGAAAGAAGTTAGGAGTAGAGTGTACAAATGAAGACTATCAGTACGGGTATAGAATAACGTCATGGCACATGCAACAATGAAAGCAGATGAAACTTGAGGACATTATATTGAGTGAAATTAGCCAGGAAAAAAATGACAAGTACTATATGATTTCACTAATATGGATTAACATTAATGAATGAACTTTGAGAGTTAAAGTTGAGGACACAGGTTACCAGGAGATAAAAAGAAGGTAGAGATTGGGCATTTGATGCTGAAAGAGTACAGAATATTCAACAGGAGTGACTGTAATGGTACAGAAATGGATAGCACTATATTATCTGATGGTAGCACAATTTTGTAAGTACACTGAACAAAGCTGAGTATGATTATGTTGAAAGAGGAAGGCTAGGGCATGTATTACACCAGAAGGAAAGATTGGAGATAAAGATTGGGACTGTATAACTTTGCAAAACCTAGAATGGACTATGATGGTGGTTAAATATACAAATATAAGAATGTTTTCACATGAGGGAGAACAAATGAATGTCAACATTGCAAGGTGTTGAAAATGGGATGGTATAAGGAAAAAATACAATCAGTGCAAACTAGGGTCCATGGTTAACAGTGAGTTTGTAATATGCTTCCATTAAATGTAACAAAGGCAATATACCAAAGCTAAATGCCACTAAGAGGAGGATTTAAGAGGGGTATGGAATTCTTGGTGGTGTTATTGTTTCTCCATTTTTTAATTTTTTTAAATTCTTCTCCATTTTTTATTATTATTATTTTTTTTACCTCTTGTTCTTTCTTTGCAGAAGAAATGGAAAAATCCTCATATAGATTGTGGTGGTGATGTGATTATATTGGGAACTACTGATTGTTTACTTAGGATAGACTGTATGGTGTGTGAATAAAACTGCTTTAAAACAAACAGAAAGACACAGGTGCTGGATAAAATGTGGAGAGGAGTATACCTATTCACTGTTGGTAGGAAAGTAGAATGGTGCAGCCCCTCTGGAGGGTAGCGTGGTGGTTCCACAAGAGGCTAGGTATGGGGTTGCCATATGATCCTGCAACCGCATTATTTGGTATATACTTGGAAGAACTAAAAGCAGGGACACAAATGGACATTTGCACACAGATGTCTATGGTGTTATTATTTACCATTAGCAATGGATAGATCTGGCCTAAGCATGCATCGACTGGTGAACAGAAGGGCAACTACAATATATACATATGATGGAATATTGAATGGCTTCAAGAAGCAATGAAGTTGAGAGGCATGCAACTAGCTGGATGGACCTTGAGGACAGTATGAGTAAAATAAGCCAGAAACAAAAAGACAAACATTGTAACTAATATGGACTAACCATAATGTACAAACTCTGAGAATTGAATTTGAGAGCATAGGTTATCAGGAAGGCTTCAGCAGTCACATCTGTTCTGGAGATGTAACAGTTATTGCTGAATTCTGAGATGCTGAGCTACTTGTGTATAACCTGGTAGCTCCCTGGAACCTCAGGTATCTGTGTGACACCTGAGACGCAGAGCTAGAGTTCTGCAGCTCCAGAAGTCAGCATTACCCCATACAGCAACTGTTAAAAGAGCTGAAAAGAGATCAGACTTCGAAAAGAGAAATGAATGAAGCTGCTCTAGTTAGGACTAAGGTAAATCATACTAAAGAGTAAACGATATTGACTGTGTTTTAAAACTTCAATTCTGTGTGAGATTTACACCCCTGGAAGGAGAGATCTGTATTTGGTGCAAAATTTATATTTTCTGTAGCATACTATCTAATTTTTCTTGTTTGGTCAGTTTATTCAAACGCCGTAATTACATGGAATCTTGAATAGGAAGTGAGATTTTATTGGTTTGTATAGGTTACTATGATGTCCCGATACATCCCAGAGTAATGTGGGCAGAAAATAAAAAAAGTATTTGCAAAGTCTCCTTAAGGGACTAGGGGAAATTGTGGAAATTTTCCCACCTGGGGAATTCCTGATATTCTTGCAAGCATTGGGGAATAACAATTTAATAGGACAAGCCCTCGATCTTGGGCTAAGCCTAGTTCTAATTATGCCTTGGCGTCAGCTCCAGAGAACCTCTGTTTTGTTGCTCATATATGGCCTCTCTCTCTAAGCCAATTCAGGAAGTAAACTCACTGCCCTCCCCACTACATGGGACATAGCTCCCAGGGGCATAAATCTTCCTGGCAATGTGGCACATGACTCCCAGAAATGAGCCTGAACCTACAATATTGGAATTGAGAGAGGCTTTTTGACCAAAAAGGGAAAGAGAAATGTAACAAAATAAAGTTTCAGTGGCTGAGAGATTACAAATAGAGTTGAGAAATCCCTCTGAGGTTATTCTTATTCATTATATAGATTGCCTTTTTTAGTTTGTAATAGATTAGAATAGCTAGAAGTAAATACCTGAAGTTGTCAAACTGTAGTCCAATAACCTTGATTCTTGATGATGATTGTACAACTATTTAGTTTTCATGGTGTGATTATGTGATTTTGAAAACCTTGTGACTGACACTCCTTTTAAGGCACAATTATCTGATGATACTGTGAATCACTGATTGTACACTTTGGGTGATTATATGGTATAAGAACATATTTCATACCATAAAATAGTATGGAAGCTAATAATAAAATATGGAAGCTAAATAAAATAATATGGAAGCTAAATAAATGAATACATAAAATAATATGGAAGCTAAATAAATGAATCAAAATAATACATTAATAAAATTTGGAAATAATCATTGAAATTTTAAAAATGTATTTGTAATATGAATATGTTTCCCTTTTAATCACAGTCATAAATTTAGACTAGAAATCCATTGACAGGGATTATTATTTTTATGATTCTATACATTATAAAAGTATTCTTAAAAACCAGTTAAATCATTTTTTAATTTTTATTTGGAGATTAATAGCATAAGGAATTGTAGTGTTTAATTTGAAGAAAAGTATAAAGAGGATGCAATATGTCTTCCACCATATATTTTTTGGACTTCAAATGTAAAAAAGGATTAGTCTAATTTCTGTGGTTAAAATTAATAGAATTAGAACCGATGGATGGGAAAAAGTGAGATTTTGGCCCAGAGAGAATAAGCTTCCAGCAGTCAATGCTGTCTGAAAATGAAATGCAAGGACTGAGCAAATAATGAATTCCTAGTCAATAGAATTGTTCATGATAAAACTGAATGTTCAAGATATCTTAGAAAGGATTCTAGTTAGGGAT
This sequence comes from Myrmecophaga tridactyla, assembly GCA_004026745.1. Lineage (NCBI taxonomy): Eukaryota > Metazoa > Chordata > Mammalia > Pilosa > Myrmecophagidae > Myrmecophaga > Myrmecophaga tridactyla. The sequence goes on along the minus strand of PVIY010047554.1, from coordinate 4,421 downwards.
TCAGGATGAGGCATGAAATATAAACTCAATATCCTTCAACTTCATGATTCCCTAATGCTATTAACTTCTTTTATTGAGACTCTACAGATAATTTTAAATTGCCAAGAACATATGCTTACCAAAACCATTTAATAAATTATAAATACTTCATGAAATTATAATGGGGAAATCATTTTGTTAAACGAAATTCCAGTTCTCGTGTAGACTCTCATGAACAATATTGATTTCTTGATTTATGAGTAGTTTTTTTTTCAGGTGGGGCAAAAGTTTTAATACATCCATCTTTTCAGGCAGCTAGCTGTTTGTTCATTCATCTATAAATATGTATTGAGCAACAAATATTTCCAGACCCTGAGCTAAGGATTTACGATCCATTGGTGGTCATGATAGACGTGGCCCTTTCCCTGATGCGGCTCTCATTCTACTGAGGAAACCAGACCAAAAGCTAAAAAATTAGCTACTAAGTTAATGAAATTGAAATGGGAAATGGGTTAGATAAGATGGTCAGGGAAGGCCTGCATGGAGAGCTGACATTTAACCTGAAACTTGAAGTTTGAGGAACCAGCCATCTGAAAAGGAAGACAAAGAGAATTTCAAGCAGATTAACAGATATCTGCAATAGCCTTGGAGGCAGCAGAGAGCTGGGAAAATGACAGGAAAAGAAGATTTATGACTGAAATCAGAGCAACAAGAATGACAAATGCAGAAGGAGGCAGGTGCCAAATTATGCATGTATGAAGTTTGGATTTTACTTTAAATGAGAAACTATTAAATGTTTTATATAGGGAATAAACATACATTGATTGTATTTTAAAAGACTTCAAGGAGAGAATATATTGAAAGAGAGAAAGTATAGAAACAAGGAGGTCAGATGTAGGAAAATTACTTGATTTCAAATATTTTAGATGGAGTTGATGAGTTTTGCTGATAAATTTAAGAGCTCTATTTCAGGCAGTGCTAAAAGCATAATCTAGTTTGGGTACGTAATAATGAGGGCAGTCCCTCCCTTCAGTGGTAGCACGTCATTTATCATTTACTGTGTGTTAACAGAAAACCTCCATCAAATAAGAGCCCAAAAGACACACAGCATTTTCTCCAAGTAAAAATTAACATGCTCTATTACTAATTTTCTGAAATTTTTGTAATCATTGCACTTAATGACTACCAAATGATTTGACAGATCAGATAATAAAAAGTAAAAAAAAACAAAAACATAAACCAGTATCTGAAAAGCAATTTACCATATTGCTTTCTCATACATTTTCTTTGAGGTATTAGTTACATATTTGTGCAATAGCTATTATCATCCTCATTTACAGATGAAGTAACTGAGGCTGAGTTTAAGTGACTTGCCTAAAGGTTATAAAAGTAAAAAAGCCACAGTCTTTGTGCTGAAACCCAGGTAGTCCGACTTTTAACCTGAACTCTTTCCAACAAGTACAACTGGTCTCTCATTGTAAATTGGATCTGTCACACTTTGTCTCATGTTTAAAAATGATTTTGTGCAAAGTGACTACATTCAAAATTTGCTTGTAATGCTAGGCTAGTAGGAATAGTCACAGAAAGAAGATAGAAATTTAGCCTCTTTAGTCAAACCTTGGCCTTTCCGTTTAGACTGCAAATTAGTGCTGATTATGATAGAGGTTTCCATGGTGTAGGCACTAGTGTCTCATGAACTGAACTTACAACATCAACAAGGAAAGCCGAAAGCATTAGACAACAGGAACTTAGGTCACTGTTGTTATCATTAAGAATTTATGCAGTACTTTTCATTTGGAAAGAGGTCAATGAAATGTGGACAGATTTGAGTACTGCCTAAATGTACAAATCTGCCCTGACAATGCAACACAGTAGCTTCATAATACAGTCTTCATTCTTTTTGATTTATGACAAAAAATAGTATTTATAACAGTGCACAGTTTAAAAGATAGAGAACTTTCGCCCATACTGCATCAGGAAAAACACTGTATTCTTTTAAAGTTAACAGCTTTGTCGTTAAGATTTCTGGAACATTGGGAAAGTTATAAGAAATCCAATTTTTTCCTTGGTACCCAGGTATTAGGGAGAAAAATAATGACACATATCAGGTTGACTTCTTTTTGAAACAATTTAACATAGTTTGATCATTGTGTTTTTGAAATCAAAGGACGTGTGGGTTTGAATTGTTGTGTCTGCCCATAGTAATTCTGTGACTTTGGATCGGTCAATTAACTTTTCTTTGCCTTTGTTTTATTAACATATTTTTTCAGGGATTAAAGGAAGCATATGGGAATTATTAATTCTATATGGCCACCCAGCTTCTGAACAAATCTCTGACTCATGGAAGCAGAATATTCCAGATATTATATTTACTTTTCTTCCACCCTTGAGGCTATAACATGGGCACCTGATTGCTAATTTTCCAATCAGCAAAGTCATCCTAGATATTGATTCAGAAGCTAGCAATACAAAGAAGCAGGGAGCCTCTCAGGAGGGATAACCATTACATCTACTTTCCAGAAGCAGATGTTGGCAGGGTGCTAGCAGCAGGATCCACTGTCTGATGCCCATGGGGTCAGAGATATCCTGTGGACATCTAGCATACAGAAGGAGAGCAAGTGGCATCATCATGGACCAGTTCTGTTGCATGACTTTGGTTTACTTTTTGACTTTATCCCTTCCAATGACACTTTTGGATTTCTACTATTTTTTAAAATAAATTTCTCTTTTGGCTGACTCATCCAAAATCAGTTTGTGTTTGCAGCAATGATCACTGACCTATAATTTTAAAAATTGATTCTCTGTTGGGTATCAACAGTGATTCCCATTTAATAAATCAGGATCGTGAGGCATGTAGAATTAAGCCACTTGCCTAAAATCGCAACAGAGCAGGATTAGAATTGGAACAATCTTGCTCCAGAATTTGGGCCCTTAGCCATTCCACCATACTGCCTTTTAAATGTTGCCACACTGTGTAAATTCCTTGGCAGAACATTCATTCAATAAATGATAATTACTATTGTTGCAAAACATTGATTCAGAGAATAAGTAGCCCTGTGCATTGAAGACACTATATTTTATGTATCAGCTTTAAATTAATTTCACTTACTCATTAGAGTAACACAATGAAGAATTGCAATTTAAAGAGAAGGAATTGGTGCTCAGAGATGTTAAATGATTTTCCCAGGATTACAATTGGAAACTGGCAGATTTGGTCCCTTAATTGTCTGACACTACATCTGGTATTTATTAATAACCATAAGTGCTTATATATTATAATAATTCAGACCTGGGGTAACAATCTTAATAAAGTACAATGATGCATCTTTAACTGATATTTCATCAAGGAACAATCTTATATATGCAGACTATCAAGCTTCCTAAAACAGTATACTCATTATAGTCACTGTAACAAAAACCTTTCTACAAAGTAGACATCTTGACCAATCTCTGTCAGTTTGTAATGTCATACCTGTTAGAACACTAACAGGGTATTTTTATGGTTAAAAAAAAAATCAGAGAAGCAAAATTAAAACTTAAAAATTCCTTGTTTAATATAAACTATTCCAAATTTATGTGAAAATCCACTAATTTTTATAACGATACATGTGAGTATAAATAAAATAAAAACAGAAGTATTTCAAATATGATTTGTAGAAATTCCCAATATTTCATTCAAGATAAACTATTGAACTATTTCCTTGAGATTCTATGTATTTATTTTAACTGCCAGCAAATAGCTCATTTATGGAAAGTCATATTGTGTCGTTACTAAGAATATAAATTTTGTACAACGTTGGGTAATGGAATAAACTTATAAAGTTAAAGAAGTGCAAGCTCTGTAACTCAGAAATTCTCCTTCTAGGAGAACTCTGCATGTGCCTACCATGAGTCAGGCATAAGAATATTAATTATAGCATTATTTATAATCACAAAATATGGGAAAGAAACCAAGTGTCAACCAACAGGAAAATAGATAAATTGGTATATTTTTACAATGGAAAGTAAAACATTAAAAAGAATAAACTACAGCTGGAAACATCCACATGGATGAAACTCAAATGCATAATATGAAGTAGAAAAAAATAGCAATTCAGAAAATAAATCATATTTAATGATTCCATTCATCATAGTTCAAAACCAGGCAAATCTAAATTGTATTTTTTTTAGGGATACATATATAAATGTGGCAAAAACTAGAGGAAAGTAAGTCTTTGGTTAGCTCAAAATCCGGGGTACCTCTTATCCCTGGGGAAGGCAAGTCTTTGAATAGAGCTTTTCAAAGGCATCAGTGATTTGATTAGATGGGAGATTATTTTATTATATTTGTACTATAATATTTTAAGCTGAACATATGATAGAACACATTAAAACAACTTGAAATGATGAGTATCTATTTTAATATCATGTTAATTATCTCAAGTGTTTGATGGTTGAAAGGA
>PVIY010047553.1:0-17787 GCA_004026745.1 Myrmecophaga tridactyla | reverse complement strand
AACATGGCTACTGGAACACAGCTCTATATTTTCAGGCAGTTCCCTCCAGCCTCTCCATTGCATCTTGGATAACAAGGTGATATCTACTTAATGGATAAGAATAACCTCCAGGATAACCTCTGGACTCTGGAATCTCTCAGCCATTGACACTTTGTCTCATTTCACTCTTCCCCCTTACCAAATAAAATATTTTAATTTGAAGTGTCTTTTATCAAAATCTAGCCCATTGTTTTGCCAAAAAGATCTTTCAAATGTACTTCCTCTCCCATAATTCTGCCTACCTGATGTCTCAGACATATCTTCTGGCCTGCCGATACTTAAAGGTACTTGATGAGTGTTTGATTGGGGAGCTGGAATTCTTTTCCACTGGCATAGGTTGATAAAAAGTATTTTTTCTCTTGGTTTCTAGAAAGCAAATAATTTTGCATATTTCAAAATGTAGTTTGTTATTTTAAAATAATATCCTAAAGGCAGCTCATCACAGAATTGTACGAGGTAGAATTTTAGTCTCCAGGTTAGTCATTTCACATGTTAACTGCTTTGTTTCTTTATAAATAACAAACACACAGATGTTCTTGATGTGGTTACAATCAGTGGCTCACAATATCATCACATAGTTATGTATTCATCACCATGATCATCTTTTTTCTTTTTTTTTAACATGGGCAGGCACCGGGAATTTAACCCGGGTCCTCTGGCATGGCAATGATCATCTTTTTGAACATCTGTATCTCTCCAACAAGAGAAAAAAGAAAAAACTCATGCATGCCATACCCCTTACCCCTCCCTCTCATTGACTGCTAGTATTTCAATCTACTCAATTTATTTTAACTTTTGTTCCCCTATTATTTATTTCTTATCCATATTTTTTGCTCATCTGTCCATACTGTAGATAAAGTGAGTATCAGACACAAGGTGTTAAAACTTTTTTTTTAATTAAAAAAATTTTTTTAAACATAACATACAAACACGAACATTCTTACCATATGATCATTCCATTCTTGGTACATAATCAATAACTCACAATATCATCACATAGTTGTATATTCATCACCAGGATCATTTCTTAGAACATTTGCATCAATTCAGAAAAAGAAAAAGAAAAAAAAAAAACCTCATACATACCCTTTACTCCTCCCTCTCATTGAGTGCTAGTATTTCCATCTACCCAATATATTTTAGCCTTTCCCCTTTCCCCTATTTTTTTCTATACTCCTTACCATTCCCTTTCATTGATCACTAGTATTTCAATCTACTCAATTTATTTTAACATTTGTTCCCCCTATTATTTATTTATTTTTAATCCACATGGTTAAACTGTTTTTTGATAAATTATACTCTTGCTTTCTTGATTTCCCAAAAGCTGCTGTCTTTTCACTAAGAATCCAGTAACTGAACCCAGAAAGGAACTCGGGTGGAGATGTGGTGAGGGAGGGGGGAATTGATCTAAGCAGCTGTTCTAGATTATTTCACTTGACCCTATCACATCACTTCTTACTGCACCAACTAAACAGTTATCTTTATTTGAAAAAGCTCCAATTCCATGATTCTCCTTTAAATTATTACATTACTTTCTCTTTTTCATTCTAGACCTCATTTGACATCTCCAAAATACAACAAGTATGAATACCACTCTTCTCAACACAACCTTCCACACTACTTTTCATTTTCTAGAATGGCAGTTTCTCTTCAATTTTCTTGTGTTTATGTAGCAATAGCTAAGGGTATGCTATCCTCTGGTTATTCCAGAATCATTTTGTTCAGCACTTTCCCAGCCATGACACCAACTCTACACACCAGGATCTTGGTCTGTAGACACAGCTGTGGTTCTGGGGCAGCACAGAACTGTTTCCCCTCTTTCAGCTGCCGTTTAATGAACTTGTCATAGCGCTCAGGGTCACTTTCAGCCAGATCATCTAGAAGGTTCCAGAATTGAGTAATTTGGGTAAACAGACCCTTTGAGGATGCGTCCATGATTAATGATGGTGAATAGGTCTCTTAAACCTGTGGAAAGACACGAGTTAAGGGAAAAAAAGTCTGCGTGGGTAAGTCATTTCTACTTTGGGGGGAGGGAGGAGAGGTATCAGCTACCTTAACATCTGTGTCTCAAAGATTGTGGCTTAGCACTGCTGTATCTTTTCCTTATTTCCTATTCAGCACCTCTTCCTAAATCCTCAAGTCATCAAAGATAAGGCTTTACCCCTATTTGGAATCTCACAAGCCTAGAGATGGGAGAGGAGACATTTTCAGTTTGGGTTTCTGACTCTCTTCCTGTTCCAACACCTGTGTATCCTTAATTGCCGGCTCCCCAGTCCTGGAGTTGCCAGAGGTGCGTGTGGGGTGAGGTCCATTGGAAACTTCGGTATAGCTTAGTAGTTAAAAGCATGGAATCTGGAGCCAGGTTTAGCTTCTAATCTTAGCTCTATCACTAGATGGGTGACCTTGAGCAATTATATATATATATTAGCTGATTCTCAAAATGAAGACGATAATAAAATGCCTACCTCAAAGAGTTATTTGCAGGATTGAGTAAACTAATATATATATAGATTTACACTTGGTAAACCCTAAATGAAAGTAAAAACACCCCTTCTAGATCTTGGAATATCACGTCCCCCACTCCGACCCTATTTCCTTCCCTCCGCGTCCACTGGAGAGGAGTCCCATACCACCGACCGAGGCTTCGAATACTATATGAAATAAGGCTAAATAGGAAACTTAACTTTGGGCAATCATTCCAGAGGCCGGTGAATCGACTTCCCTCGGATCCTTGACACACCGCGCGGCGCCTGTTACCAGGGTAACCAGGCAGGGCACAACGCTTAATTGGGTCCGGGAAGTACCAGGCAGAAAGTTCTCCTTACTTCCAGTTCCGGAATCTCATTCTTCCGGTCGTGGGTTCACTTTTCAGCCGGGTCTGACCCACTTCTCTTCCAGGAAAGCGCCAGCCTCCCACCTGCGTCCATCGACCTCTGGAGTATCCTGTAAATTCTCTCTGTGAGACACTCTGTGCCAACCATTGGTGGGAAGAATTTCTCAGGAGCACGACTTCCGGCCTGAAAGGGAAGCCTCCTCCTTTTTCTCACAGATCGCTTCCTCCCCCACCCCCGCCACGCGAGGCTGCGGCGCACGGTATGGGTGTGTTTGTGTGTATTTGTGTGGGGAGGGCGTTTGGAGGGGAGGTTACCGGGAGCTCCGAGGCCGTTGGCCGCTGGGTGGCGGGGATACCGGTGACAAAGATGGGGGTATTTTCTCTGTCTTCCTCTTGGAGACCTCAACCTCCCCGTCAGGCCCCCTAGATACTTCCCGGGGCCCAGCCGAAAAGTCATACCTATCCAGAACGTCCCCGTCCTTAGCTGGGGAGCAAAACTCAGTCCCCGGGTCCACCCCAGCGGAGCCTGAGCGGGGAATGCCCCAGCCGACCGGGCCGTCCAGATTCCGCGTCAGCACAAGCTCCGGCCTCGCTTCGGGAGAACTGCCTGTCGGTCTGGGCTGGGGGAAAGGCAGCCATGCCTGGGCCACGGGTGAGGGCATAATAACCGGTGGGAAGGCTGCGTTTTCACGAAGGACTCGGGTGAAGCTGCAGAGCTGCCTTTGAGCCCTGACTCCTTGGCTTCCTGGGTCGGAGGAGATCTTGTAATGGAGTGGTTCTTCGTCTCACACTAACAAGATGCCTGATTTCCTCAGGATCGAGGGGTGAGTGAGCTATGGGGTGGTTGCACAAAGCCCCTGCTAGCTAACACGTTAATATCCCTGTCCTCTAGAAGTTGGAAGCCTTTGCACAAAACAGGAAATAAAATTCCTCTGAAGGAAGAAATTTAGGGTATCTCTGCATCTCATGTTTCCAAGAGTCAGTTTTTATATTTGTTGACACTTGTAGTCACTGACACTTTTAAATTTAGATATTTGCTTCATTGCAAATTAATTTTGGGAATCAGGAATTTTCTAATCTGGACCTTGATATATACGTTGCTTGCCTGAGACTCTCTGGCCGGCAAGTTAGGGCTTTCAGGAAAGTTGATCTGTAAAATAGGGATGAAGATAACTTGCCTCATATAAAACACATAGTTATTGTGAGGATGAATGAAATGGTGCTCATGTCATCTTGAGCAATTTCAAAGAACTTTAAGGAACACTATCTCCTTTCATCCTCACACTAGTGTTGTCAGGCATTTTTCCCTTTTATTTGTGAAGGAAAACTCTTCCTCAGGGCGTCTGACTCATAGTTCAGTGATTTTACCTTACCTCATGCTTCTTTATTAAATTGTAATAAAAAAATAAGATGATAGAAATCGTTATTAAATGTTATTAATTGATTCATTTCAGATTGAAGAATGTCCCGGGTTCCTTTGGGGAAGGTCCTCCTGAGGAATGTCATCCGGCACACAGATGCTCACAATAAGGTGGGAGGGACAACCCAGCCATTCCTTAACACTTACTGAAGGCATACAATGTGCCAAGCAGTATTTTGGCACAATTGGGGGAGTACAAAGATGAATTAGATAATTACAGTACATTTTGATAGATACTATAATAGAGTCATATGCAAAGTGCTTTAGGGTACTGAGGAAGGAGTGATGAATAATGAAATCTGCTTTTAGGAATTAAAAAGGATTTCTCAGAAGGGGTAGTTTTTGAGTTGTTGAAAAGTGAACTAGGTCTTGGTAAATGGGTACAAGTTTTACCAGGTAAAAGATCCTCCTGGACAGAGGGAACATTATGTGCCCAAATGAAATTGAATGTGTCTAACCTGTAGAAAATTACAGAGATGAGGTCTGAGTGGTCAGTTAGATTTTGAAGAATCAGATTTTGAAGAAACTTCTGTGTGATGCTTGGGAAATTTTAGATGTTTTCCTCTAGGCAATAAAGAAGCATCAGATGTTTTAAGCAGGGCATGACATAATCATATTTGTATTCTTGAAAGGTGATTTGTCAGCTGGGTAGGGATAGATCAGATGGGTAGAAACAGTAGTAAGACAAATTAGGAGTCAGTTGCAGTTCCAGGTGAGAGATGATGAGGGTTCAAAAGAAAGCTGTGACAGTGAGTTGAAGAAGAGGAATTTAGGAAATAGAATCCAAAGAACCTGGTGACTGATTGGATAATAGTGAAAAGAATGGCCAGCTTGTGTATCTGGGTGGATAATGATGCTATTTTTTGTTTGTTTGTTTGCTGTATGGTGAGGGTCACATTTCATTTTTTTTTCCACAGAAATATCCCATTATTACAGCACCACTTATTGCATTTTTTTGAGGAGGGGGGTGAGGAGTGCACTGCCTGGGAAATGAACCTGGGTTTCCCACATGGCAGGTGAAAATTCTACCTCTGAACTACCCTTGTACCCCCACTATTTTTTTAATGCAATTTTTTTGAGATATATTATATATTCACATGCCATATAATCGTCCAAAGTGTACAATCAGTGGCTCACAGCTTCATCATACAGCTGTACCTTCATTACAGTGGATTTTTGAACATTTTCATTACTCCAAAAAAAGTAAAAATAAGAATAAAAATAAAAGTAAAAAAGAACGCCCAAGGCATCCCATCTCCCCAATCCCTTATTATTTATTTATGTTTTGTCTCTGTTTTCTTACTCATTGATGATGCTATTGATTAAGATAGGGAACAGAAGAAAAGGGGCAGGTATGAGGTGGGTAGTTAGACTTTGAACATGTTGATTTTGAGGTGCTTATAGAATGTCCAAAAATAGTTGGAAATTCAGATTTGGCAGAAAGGAGAAAACTTGGAGCTGAACATAAAGGATAGGGAATTATTGATGTATAGAGAAATGTTAGAAGTCATGAGAGTAGATCAGGTCACCTACGGAAAGCATGTATACTGAACAGAGAACCAAGGATCCTTGTTTGATTTCAGTGAATTGTATTACTCTTGGTTTGATCATAAATGTTATTACTATTATATTACCTGATAATTTGAGTAGTGTGAGGATATAACTGTTACCCAAGCAGCATCTCCAATTGTGCTAATCCATTGCTACTTATAGGGTAAGCTTACATTTCAAAGTGGATCTAGCACAGTTTTTACAAAATGATGCAAGAGGACTTAGAATTAAAATGTATTCTTGTTCTTTGGCAATTTTAATTTGCTTTTTTTAAAAAATTTTTACTGTATTGCATGTAGTCTGCTTTTCAAGAAATTCTCTTAATAACCATGCTGTTTGTTTTCTTTTGTTTTTGACAAGTACAATATTATGAAAAGAAACTTGGTGTAGACTTTAAAGACCTATCTTTTGACACTGGCAAATCATTTAATATCTTTGAGCTTTTTTTCTTCTCGGTAAAATGTGATAATCATACCTCCTTTGCTTCCTTCATAAGATTGCTTAAGGTTCAATTGAGATGATAGATTAAAACCATTATGCATCTTAGAAACATAGGATTATCAGTTGCATTGCAAAACAAGTGCAAAACTGATGTAGTGATAAGTGTGTATATGCAGGGTTTTTTTGGCATGTTATTGAGATATATTCATAAACCATACAAACCATCCAAAATACACAGTCACTGGCTCATAGTGTCATTATATAGTTGTGCAATCAACCCCATGAACAATTTTTTAAAAAATATTTTTATTGAGAAATCTTCACATACATACAGTCCATACATGGTGTACCATCAGTGGCTCCCAGTATATTACATTGTTGTGTATTCATCACCATGATCATTTTTTAAAATATTTGCATCACTCCAGAAAAAGAAATAAAAAGAAGAAAGAAAAAACTCATACATCCCATATCCCTTACCCTTCCCTCTCATTGACCACTAAGTATTTCCATTTACCCAATTTTTTTTTACGCCATATCTCCTCTATTATTTATTTTTCACCCATATTTTTTTACTCATATGTCCATACCCTGGCCCATGATCAATTTTAGAACATTTTCATTACTCAAGAAAAGAAATGAAAATTAAAAACCCAAATCTCCCACATCCCTTATTTCCCCCTATTATTGATTGGTGTACTACATTTGTTACTCTTGATGAAAGAGTATTAAAATATTACTATTAACTATTGTCAATAGGTTATGATAGGTACTTTTTTCCCCATAAACTCCTCTATTATTAACTCCTTATGCCATAAATGCGTTTTAGTTCATGAAAGAACTTTTTTATATTTGTACACTTAATCGCAGGCATTGTCCACCATAGGATTCACTTGTTATAAATTCTCCTGTTTTAAACTTCAACTTTCCTTATGTGACATACGTGACTTTACATGTCTCCTTTTTTACCACATTCACACACTATTCAGTACTTTCAATTATTCTCAAATAAAGTGCTGCCATCACCTCTAGGCAGGGGTTCTAAAAGTTCCCTATTCCTTCAGAAATTCTAGGAATTTGGAATTTATTGAATGTTTACCAGCTCCATAAAGAAACTGGAATTTGTTTCCCAGTTTTCTGATAATAACCCAGCCTGTAAACCAGTATTACTGCAGACTTTATTTTTAATGTTATTGATGTAAAGTATTAATTGTATTAACTTATTTTTGTTTCTTTCCTTAAAAAAAAAATCTAGATTCAGGAGGAATCAGATATGTGGAAAATAAGAGAACTGGAGAAACAGATGGAAGATGCTTACCAGGGGACTAAAAGGAAAATGTTACCTAGCAGTTCAAGGTGAAGTTGAAACTCTGAGAACCAAAACAATTCTTACCTTTTTCAGAATCATCAACTTTTCTTTAAAAACATTTTGGTATGCTAACGATTGGTGATTCATACCCAGAATTCACTTCTGAGTCCTTAACCCTTCCATCTTTTATAAATCTTGACCCAAGTGAAAAGATAATGGCTATGATACATATGGATCCACTCTTTGTACTTAGGTGCAATGGAGAATTTAAAAATTCTACCTTGAACTATTGTAAATGTTGACAGTTCTGTGGATTCTGACCTTGTCTGATGGCCTTTAACATAAGATTTTTTACTGATATCTTACAGTCATTTAGCTGACCATTCATTCACTCCTTTTCCCTATTATTCTTTCATACTCTCACCCAGCTTTCTTTACCCCATCTACTCACACACAGTGTGTGACTGTGTGTGTGTGTATGACTGTGGAGTATATGGAGCCACACAGTGTGTGACTATGGAATTTGTGGACTTTGGTATGTGATTGGCTATGTGTGAATGGCTTCAGACATGAAGTATTCAGGTTTCCAAGGTAAAGAAGACAGAGTCTGCAACATAAAAACAAATAACTTTCAGTTTCTTTTCATTCTGAAGGTGGCTTTGTGAGGATATAGAAGTACACTTAGTACATATGATGATTTATTTGTATTAGGTTGTTTAATTCCAACTGGCATTTCTGGGAACAAAATAATGCTTTTTTAGGGTGGCCTCTATGCTTATGCCTATCATGGTGGATAAGAACATATCTCTTGAGGGGTAGTATTGTTTTTTTCTTTTTAAAATTAAGCTTTTTATTTTGGGATCATTGTAGATTCACATGCGGTTGTAAGAAATAAATACAGATGATCATTCTGTTCTACTTACCAGTAATTCACAAAACCATCACATAGTTGCATATTCATCATCATGATCATTTCTTAGAACATTTGCATCAGTTCAGAAAAAGAAATAAAAAGACAAGAGAAAAAAATTCATACATACCATGCCCCTTACCCCTCCTTCTCATTGACCACTAGTATTTCCCTCTACCCAATTTATTTTAGCATTTGTTCCGAGGGTAGGATTCTTATCGTATTATTGCTATATTCCCAGCAGGTAGAAGAGTGCCTGGCACATCATAGGCTCTTATAATTTTTTTGTGTTTGCATGGTCTGGGAACCGAATCTCGGTCTCTTGCATGGAAGGCAAGCATTCTACCACTGAACCACCCATGCACCCTTCTTAAAGTTTTTTGATAACTCAGTGACAGGCTGCTGGATCGGTGGTTCTCAACTTTTTTTCTACCCCAACATACTGATGGTTTAGGTCTTGTTCCCATTATTAATTGTGACCTCACTACAATAAGTTGTTGATTTAGGGGGAGAAAGAGGTATTCCAGAATCTGTAGGGTAGTTTGAAAGTCCCCCGCTGTGATTATGCTCTGCCTCCCTCTTTATATGCCCTCCTAGTTGAAAATCAGTGAATGAGCACTAGCATGCTACAATCCAGAAGTAATTTCCTCTCTACTTTGCAATAGGGTGGGTAGTAATGGTTTGATTGTTTTCATTGGACAACTTTACAGATGTAGAGAGAGGAAGAGGTAATGAATTTTTTTTGTAATTTTTATTTTCAACATTAAATACCGGGTTGTTTTGTTCTCCCCTCAACTTGTTCCATGAGCTTTGTACATGCTGTTCTATAAAGTAACCTCAGAGATTGCTTCTGAAACTAAAACTTCTGCTTTTTCTTATAGTCGGATGCGTAGTGATGGTTTTGATGAAGAAAGTCAAAGAGATTATTGGAGAACAAAGCATGAAATTTCTGGGACACTGGAAGATGATTTTCTTAAGGCTAAATCCTGGAATAAGAAGTTATATGATTATGAAGCTAACATGCCAGATAGGTTTGTGACTAAGTTCCCATTACCCTTAATGATATGTGGCTTGAGAATGTGTACTTTTAAAATTGCTTACACAAATGTTCATAGCAACCCAATTTTGTACTAAATATAAATAGACAAAAAAGCACTGAATTTAAAGGGGCAAATTTTATGAATTCTATCTCAATAAAGCTGTTACTTTTTAAAATTAATTAATTATCTCAATTACAAAGCATTATGTGATGAAGTATTTTTGTAAAAGAACTTCCCAGCTAAAGAGCATAGTATTAAGAGTTCATTAGTCTTTTTTTTATTGTGATAGCATAACACAAAAATTTCACATTCTAACCACTTCCATGTACATGCTAATTATGTACATACATTCCATGTAATGCTACTGTACAATTCAGTGGCATTAATTACATTCACAATATTGTAGTATCAGCACCACCATCTGTTACCAAAACATTCCCTACCTCCTGGCTCCTGTTAATCTGCCATCTGCTTTCTGCCTCTGAATTTGCACGTTATAGGTATTTCATATATGTGGAGTCATACAACATTTGTCCTTTTGTGTCTGGTCCTTTTGTGTCTGGTTTATTATTTATCAACAGGATATCTTTACTGTTTCTTAAGGAATGGAAAGGCAAGTCGTCTTACAAATATGGAAGAGGAATCCATTGTTTCTGAAATGGTGGTTTGCAGTGCAGAAAATGTAGCCAACAGAGTCACTGTGCTATATAATATGGGGTTGATTCTACCGTATCTCTGTTTTCTCTTCTATGTGTATTTGTGTATGCACACACTTTTAAGTCTGATTTCATTTTAATTTCCAAAATGTATGCATTACTTTAACAATGCATGTAATATGTCATCTTACAGGTGGGGTCACAGTGGTTATAAAGAGTTATACCCTGAAGAATTTGAAACAGACAGGTAAGGCAGATAGACTTACTGGGGGAGAAAAAGTTAGAAATTCAGATTAGTACCAAAGTTTGTATTATAAATTGAGTTCCTAACTTTCAAATGCTGTAACATCATTTGCTTTTGAAAATGTAACTAGATGGGGTGCAAGGGTATAGTTCAGTAGTAGAATTCTCATCTGCCATGCAGGAGGCCTGGGTTTGATTCCCAGTCCATGCACTTCCCAAACAAACAAGCAAATAAACAAAAAATGCAACAAATGGTGCTGCAACTAAGGGATACTCACATGGGGAAAGAATAAGTATGACAACCACCATACAGCATACAAAAAAAAAATGCAACTAGAGAAGCAATAGGTTGGGAGATGATTTTTATTTTGCCTTCTGATGTTTGGCATGTCTGTAACACTTAGGTTTTATATATGGTATTAGCAGTAATTCAGTATGGCAAATTTGAACTTTTGTCATTATTTTAAAAATGAGGAAACAAAAACTCAGAGTAATAGTTGGTAGTCTCACAATAACTTTGTCAGAGGTCTAATTTAAAATTCAAATGTTAACTACAACTTCTTACCTAGAATGCAGATTAAAATACAAATATATTTTTCTTCTTTATAGTAAAACAGTTCTCTTTTTTTACTTTATTAGTAGTGATCAGCAAGATACTATCAATGGAAGAAAAACATCTCCCCAGTTAAAATCATCTACCCATGAATCCCGCAAACACAAAAAGTCAAAGAAATCCCACAAAAAAAAGCAGAAAAAAAGGTCACACAAAAAACAGAAGAAGAGCAAAAAGGAAGCCATAGATATAACAGCAGATTCCTCAAGTGAGTTCTCAGAAGCAACTGGAGCTTCTAGTACCAAGAAAAGGAAACAACCACAAAAGCGCAAGAAAAAATCCAGGAAAAAGTCTCTCAAAAAATCTACTTCAGTTTTAGAGTCAGAAAGTGGCACTTCTCAGTCAGATGATTCAGCATCCAGCAGTTCTGAGGAAAGTGAGGAAACAGACACTAAGAAAACCAAAAGGAAAAAGAGAGAGAAAAAAGTTGATATTCCTGTCGTTAATGAAATACAGGAGAGGACAAACAAACGCACAAATTGGAAAGTGGCTACAGATGAAAGGTCTGCTGAGAGTTCAGAGGATGACTAAATGCGGAGCAAGGTCCATTCTTCAGTTTCCCATGTTACTGTATGTTTTCAACCCTTACACCTTGGGGTTTTGCCAGTGACTCCCATTCAGCACAGGGACTGTCAGAGCTGTCGTGTGCCCTCTGTAAACCTCTGACAGACTTCTATTTTGGCCTGTTAAACTTGGTCCCCTTTTGTTATTAATAGGGAATCTGGTATTTTGTTATGGAGGTTTCTTGAAGAGATTATTTTTTCCAATTAACCACATTTAGTATAGGGTACAAATTCAGGAAATTAAAGGACCCAGAAAGCTTAATTCAGGAATGACCTGGGCACACCTATTGGAATGTTCACTTTGGGGAAAGCAAGGGCTGGGTCAAGCGGTAGATTGGAACCACTGCTGTACAGAATGGTATGTCAAGGGAACATTGTCTTACTCTCTTATTTGTATAGCGGGTGTCACATCTTTTATTTTCAGCCTTGGTGCTTTGATCCTTCTGTATTTTGACACCACAGGTGTGGTCCAATTTACTTAAAGGAGAAATGGGCATAAAAACTAACTTCTTCCTTCAGGATATCATCCATAGACAGCTATTATTAGAAAATAGGGGCTACTCAAATTTCCCTGCAGGACGGGGTCCATAGAGCTACACCAAGTATACCCCTAAATATGGTAATTGGTTAGTAAATGAAGGGTTTTACAGCTCCATTGCTGGATATTATCTAAATGGACTTGTGTTTGTAATTATTTTTTCAGTTGTCTTTGATAATCCTCACCCAAATGGGGAAGAATTAGGAGTTAGTTATGCTGTCTAATTGTGCTCTGAACAGGATTCAGGGCAAGTGCCATTTGAATGTGTGTTCTATGTTCATTACTAAATCTGTAAATGAACTTTTTCCCTGAAACTAAGATGAATCAGTTCCAAAATGAAACAGGTTTCTCAGGGATATACACACTTCTTTCCAGTCTGCCTCTGGAGTAAAGCACCAAGCAGAGACCACATTATTTTCCTTTGCGATACTGTGATCCCTAATATGCTAACTATTAAGAAACTAAAATATCACTGATAGAAGGCAGGCAGAACACAAGTGAAAATTTTTCATTATGGGAGAAAAGATCAAATGTTATGCTGTTACTGTTTTTTCCTGGTTGTCTCTTAGTAGGAGTAAAAAGCTGAAAACTCATACTTTTGAATTGGTCTTGGTTCTGCCACTAACTGGTCATGAGGTCCAGAGCAGTTAGCAAGTCTTGGCCTCAGTTTCTCCATGTGTAATACAGAAACACGGCACAACAGTATAAGACATCAGCAGTAGGATACAATTTTGATGACATTCCAGGAGGTGGTAATATTTTGTGGTTTTTCACTAACTACTAAATTTGTTCACTTTACAGGACAGATTTCTTAATAAAGTGTTTAGTCTTAAAATACATAGTTGGCTAGAGGTTCCCTATCCTTTGATTATGAACAGGTGCTACCCTTTGGGATATTTGAAATTATACTTTGGTACTAAATTGTCAATATTCCATGGTTTGTATTTTTTATCCTCCAGACTGGTGGGGGTGTTTGGGGGAAGAAGAATATAATTACTACCTCATAGCCTAAAGCAACTTGTTCTTGGTGCGGGTGAAATTCTTGTTGGAAAGCTTTTATGATGTTATTTTTTAGCACTGTTTCTGTGTTGAACACAAGCACAGAACAGGAAGATGGACTAGTTGGGAACAAGGCATCTCTAGGAACTTGCCTCTCTTTGGGTCATGATCCTCCCATCTCCCCCATGTTGGCAGGCCTCTTTTTCAGCTATTATGGAATCTTGGCTGTTCTTTTTCTCCCATGTTTACCTTTTCTTGGTCATGTGGGAACAATAAAGCCATCTTCTGTTCCTCACCTTTCTCAACTCGAAACTCTTCTCTATGCCTTAGGTTAAGGTTTTGATGGTTCTTTAAATATGGCTTAGGGTGGCTCTTCAAAATCGAAAATCCCTCATTTGCACCACCAGCCTTGTAACATTTCTAGTGCTCTTTATCTTTGTTGGGGATGTCTCTATTAAATCCTAAAATGGGATTAAGAAGAACAGAGAATTGGAGAATTCATA
Organism: Myrmecophaga tridactyla; assembly: GCA_004026745.1. Lineage (NCBI taxonomy): Eukaryota > Metazoa > Chordata > Mammalia > Pilosa > Myrmecophagidae > Myrmecophaga > Myrmecophaga tridactyla. The sequence continues at coordinate 4,129 of PVIY010047553.1, read as the reverse complement.
TTTATTGGATAACTGATGTGATACAATTAGGGAACTTCTGAATCCCAAATAAATTTCACTTTTTGAACATTTGATCTGTTACTTTTTAGCACCATAAGGCTTGTTAGAGCCTGATGTTGACCTGACAGTGGATTGACAGTCTTCCCCCACTGGCACTTTAATCTGCCCAATAACAAGTCCTTTGCTTCTGTCATTCTCCCAAGAAATGGCCTACTGCCCGCCTTTCTGTACAATCTGAGCAAATCGACTGGTGATGGCAAGGGTAGTGTCAATGAAGCGGTCCACACAGCTAGAGAGACAATTTTCAGTGCGAGAGTCTAGGCGATTCCCTGGCTTCTCCACACACTTATCCCAACATAGCTCCATGAAATGGTGCACCTAAGAGGAAAGAAAAATAGTTACCACTGGTGTCTGCAGGTAGCCTTAACTTTTCTATTTTCTTCCCATTTTCTGTTACCTGACAAAACCATTCTTTTAATCAACCATGAAATCACTTTGGGCTCTTCTCTTTCCTCACTTCCTAATTTGTCACCAATATTACACAGATCTTCATCAGTACAAAACTATTTTGTCCTCTCTTTTTCTATGTCTTAGTAATTGAGAAACATTTCACCAAATCACACCTGTATTTAGTGCATCAACCATAGATGTCTGTTAGCCACTCAAAGCACTCCCTTATTTAACCCCCAACCCAGAATGTTTTAATAAAGTTGGATACTGTATACTCAAATGTGAGTCTTAAAAATGATCCTGGGCGGGCCACGGTGTCTCACTGGCAGAGTTCTCACCTGCCATGCTGGAGACGGGTTTGATTCCCGGTGTCTGCCCATGTAAAAAAAAATACATATCATTGATAAAAATGATCCTGGAATGCCCTCCCTAAAGATTTTCCATTTTTCAAGACCCATTGATAACTGTCTTCTCTGAATCTGTCCTATAGTACCAATAATAGTATAAAATGCATGGATTTTTCCATGATTATATACAGCTTTGTTGTTTTCTAATAGTGTCAAGTCTTTAATCAGATTGTAAATTCTCAGGCAGGGCTAATGCCTTCTTTTGTATGCCCTAAAGCAGGTAGCACAGGTGAAAATTGGGAAGGCAGGGTACCAATTCATTACCTCAAACCACTATTCGCAACTCATTCTGGACCTAAAAGAGTAGTCGTAAAGATCTTAGCCTTTTTGGGGTCATGGGCATTTTGAGAATTGGAGAAAAGTTAAGGATCCACTCCCCAGGAAAATGCACATACAGGTACATAAAATGTGTGCACTTTCAGAAACATTCAGGACCCCAAGATTTCTAACCAGAGTTTTCACCCCTCGATTTTCCGTGAAGTCGTCCCCTTGCCACCATCCTCCCCCAAGCCCGAAAAAAAAGGAGAGAGGGCAAAAAAACAAAAATCGTTTATTAAAGGGTTGCTATTGGAAAAGTTAAGTACTAACCATTAAATCATTCTTTCTACAGTCCTAAAAGATGACTATCATTCCTTCCATTTAAGAGGCGTGGTTAAGTGATTAGCCCAAGGTCATAAAGGTAGAAAGGGATCAGGCCTGAGTTCAAACCAAGTCTAAAGGGCGCCAAACCGATAACTTCAAAGCCCACCTTTTTCCAATAACATTCTGGTACTCCGTTTTCAAACACTTTATCGCATATGACCCTAACAATCCGGTGAGGGAGGAGCGAAGGTGAAATCAAGACTCAAAGGATGAGTGCCTGGGCTAGAGGCAGATGTGGCCTGTGAGGGGCGGAGGCAGGATTAGAATCCAGATTTCCCAAATGCCGGCCCCAGAGACCTCGCCGCCACGCTAGACTCGCGTTCCCTCGCGTCTCCCAAACCTTTCTCCCCCTTTTTTACACCTTGTCTTCACCCCAAGCGAAGCTTGCTTTGCGGGCACCTGAGCAATACCTGGCACCCGCAGTGGGGGGAGCATGACTCCTCTGTTTTTATCAACGGACCGAGGGCACCAGCGATCGAATAACAGATAACCGCCAGCGGCCTCCCCGTGCCGCCGGGATCTGTCCTTCACCCTCCTTCCCCTTCACCCTCCAGGTGGCCCCTGTCCCGGCACCTGTGCAGTGAACTGCGCCTTCTGCTGCTCGGCCGCCACCAAGCGCTGCAATTCCGCTTGGTCCGCCTCACCAAGCTCTGCCATCATCTGCGTACAGCGCTGGACGCTCCGACTAAGGCACATGCGCGCGAGCCCAATCCCTCTTCCCACCCCGACTTCCGGTTCCCTCAGCGGTTTCATTTTCCTTGTTTTCTTTTGTAGTCGGTTGGGCGAGTGGATAGGGTGGTATCACAGAACTGCTTCCGGGTTGCTGGATGACCTTGAGTGCTAAGAAGCAGGATGGCGGGTCTTTGGAGGTTGGGTGTCCTCTGCGGTGCCCAAGGAGGCCGAGGTGAGGAGTCACGGCAGCCAGAGGTGCCTAGCTCAGCTTCCAGCGGGAGGAGGGATAGGGGTGAGAACTTGTCTGCTGGCGGTGAGACCCGGTGAGGAGGAGGAATCTCTCCTTGTTCCCTTCGGTAGCCCTGGCGGCACCTGCCCGAAATTACAACGGCCAACGTCGCCCACGAACCCAAATGTCCATGCAAGTGCGTTTCTACCCTGCTCTGGGCCTACAGCATGATGGTTTAATGTAAAAAAGAGATCTTTCTGGAAGTTACCAGCCTACTAAGGCTATTATGCACAGGAGTTCTCTTTTTTTACCCATTCACTGTTGTAAGAATATTCCCACCTCTAATCTGGGAGGAGGGTTAGGGTCTGAGTCCCAATACTTATTCTTGTTCATTTCTCCTTTAGTTGGTATGTGTGAGTATGGGGTTGAAGGGATCAGGTTGATAATCATTTATACCAGTGGGTATTTGTGTTATACCAAGCACTGTAGAATGGTTGGGATACAAATGTGGATAAAACATGATTCCTCCCCTCAAAGAGCTTTCTTTCTTATAAGGACAACACATGTAAGCATAATTTTAGCATAAAGCAAAATCTGTTGTGCTATATGCATAAGGTGTTATGAGAGCCCAGAGAAAGAGTGTTTATTTACCTTGTGTTTGAAAGGATTACCTTGTCTTGGTTTCTGAAGGAAGTGTCCTGATCTGAGCATAAGAAAGGCTAAGTGAAGAAAAGCTTTGCAGTTGGAGCCACTGGGATGAAGAAAAGCAATGATGGAATATGGTATTAGAGAAAAACAAAACAAATTGGATATTATTAGAGCTTCAAGGTCAAGATGAGGAAGAGAGATGAGCCTGGAAAGGCCTGCTGGAACCAAATCACAAAAGAACATGCGAGTCTTGATAGGGAGTATGCATTTTACCTAGTGTGTGAAGGGGAGCCATTGAAAAGTTTGACTTTAGATTGATCATTTTGGTAGCTATTGCTATTAGCATAGCTATTGTTATGGTAGTGATGGTTCTGAAGCAGGGAGAGGATATAGGACACTGTTATAGTAGCCTTAACAAGAGTGGTGGGTCTTGGACTTGGAAAGTAGTACAAAGAAGAGAAGAAAATCTCAGGAAATGTTAAGGAGACATGTCAGCAGAATTTGGTGATTGATTGGATTTAGGGAGAAAATTAAACATGACTTTCATATGTGAGTTAAGTTAAATACTGGCTGTAGTGTCATTAAACGAAATGAGGAACATAGAAATGGGAAGCAAGTCTCAGATGAAAAAGTGGGTTGAAAAATGATTTCAGTTTTAGGCATGGTGAGTTTGAGGAATACGTAGGGTATCTCCGTGAAGAGGCCTGACAGACAGTTGAACTTCTGTAAGGATGGAGATGGAGATTTGGGTATCATCAGTTTATAGGCACTAGGTAAAACCGTGAATGTGAAAGAAATAGCCTGGGGTTGGCATATAGAATAAGAGAACAATGGGCAGCAGATAGAAACTTGGGAAAACCAACATTTAAGAGTCAATGGAGGAAGGGGGAAGAGTGAAATGAGACTAAGTGTCAATGGCGGAGAGATTCCAAACAGAGTCGAGAGGTTATCCTGGAGGTTATTCTTACGCATTAAGTAGATATCACCTTGTTGCTCAAGAGGTAGCAGAGAGGCTGGAGGGAACTGCCTGATAATGTAGAGCTGTGTTCCAGTAGCCACGTTTCTTGATGATGACTGAACA
>PVIY010047552.1:0-17789 GCA_004026745.1 Myrmecophaga tridactyla | reverse complement strand
GAAGTGGGGATTTGGGAGTTTCCTTGGCTAGGAGAACCTGAGCCATAGAGCAGGAGGTACAAAGGGAGGGGTGGGAGCACAGAAGGAAAAAAGCCTGGACATAAAGAATTTCAGCCCATTTGTCATTCCTCTGGCAAAAGTTGTGGAGGTTCATAAGGATATTAAAATCAAAAGTCCCATCCTCAGGCCAATGAGAATCATTATCCAATTGATATTGGGGCCAAGTCTTTTTACAAAAGTAAGTGAGACGTTTTGGCCAGATGTCTGGAAGTAAATCCAGTGTGGATGCAGAGGAGTATAAGGTTTGGTTTTTGAGGACTTATTGCCCATACTGACGGGTCTCAAAGGAGAAAGGACTGGCCCAGGGGATGTCGGCGTCCCAATGCCCTGAGAGAGTCCTCAGAGCTCTTACGAGTGGGGGCTCATCTCCCCAGGGGACGTCTCACCCTGGTTTGAGGCCTTTTCAGGTCCTGGACCTGAATTTGGGAGGGAAATGAGAAGCGGGGTATCCCCACAACTTCTCGAGTCCTGGGAAAGGGAGTGAGGCTTGCAGGTGTCCCCGTTCACCTCAGCCCTCAGAAGAGAACCTGACGTGAATTCACAATTTTGGAGAGTAATTTATGGACAGGCTCTCTTGGAATGATGAGACCTGATAGCAGGGCTAGGAGGGAAGGGACTTACCCAATCCATGGTGGATGCAGTGGCGGGCCAAAGGATCCCTTGTCGCTGGCTATGTGGAGGAAGGAGGAGAGAGGAAGCCGGGGCGCCCCTGGCCAGGTGGGTGGCACCTGTGCTCCTCTCCTGGGTTTTGGCACCAAGATGAAAGGTTTAGGAGGCAAAAGCATGAGAAAGAAGAAAGGTAGACCAGGAAATTTAAAGTGGGTGCGTTTATTTCTGCACTCCTGGGTAGAGCTCACCAAACCCAAGATGGAGAGAGGTGAGTCTGCCCGTGGGCTTTGGCATGGGCAGCTTTTAAGGATGGAGGTCAGGTGATGTCTGGAAGGGGCGGTTCATTAGTTCCAGAAGTCAGGTTGGGAGGGGCAACACAGCCTCCTCAGCTCCAGTTGCAGTGCCCTTCCCCATTCCCCCGACCTAACAGTAATGTTTTGAATTTAAAACTATGGTGTTTAGTTATGAAGGCTCTTCGGAGGGCTTATCAAAAAGGGGACACTGTCCCATCATCAGTGTGGGCCTTGTATCATCAAATAGCTCAGGCTTTTTTCCCTTACAGTTTGAAAGTGAAGATGGGGAAACTGATTTTTTCCTGAAAAAAGCATGACTGCGACTGCAGGTATAAATGAAAAGGGAATAAAACCTAACAAGGAGGATGGTGTAAGGACAGATGAGGAAGATGTTGAATCTATGCACTCTCAGTGTTCTTCCACTGCAGCCCATACCAAACCTTTTTTAAATAAGGCTAGTTCCACTTGCCCTCAAGACTTCCCAGACTTTTATCAAACAAAAGCTAATAGTGTGTCTACTTTACATCAACAAAATTCCATATTCCCTGCACAAATTTGTAATCCACCTTCTGCCCCTATGCCCAGTCCCTTAATTTCACAGCCTCCTCAGAATCCATATTTTATAGATATTGGTGATTCAGCTATATATATGAACCATGTAACAGTATCAAAGCCTATATCCAAAATACCTATAATGAAATGTCTACTACAGGGATCTCAGCAAGGGGATTTGGAGGCAGTAAAACATTATCTGCTTTTCCTGTGATAGTTAATCACTTGCCTCCTGATCAAAATAATCCTCAGGGTGCTTTAGAAATTCATCATGAGCCCATTCCTTTCAAATTGTTAAAAGATTTGAAACAAGCTTGTGCCCAGTGTGGAGTGAATTCTCCATATACTACAGGTTTAGTCCAAGGCATGGCTCATGTTGATAGATTAATTCCTTGGGATTGGGAGATGCTAGCCAGAACTGTTTTAAGTATGGCTGAATTTTTACAGTTTAAAACATGGTGGACTGATGAAGCTAATCAGTTGGCTAGGAGAAATGCTAATGAGCAACCTCCAGTGTTAATAACAGCAGAACAAATCATGGGCACTGGCCAATGGGCAGGTATTGAAAGACAGTTACAATATGATGATAGAGCTATCAACCAAGTCAGAATGGCCTGCCTTTCAGCTTGGCAAAGAATTTCCACACCAGGACAGCCTGCTTTAACTTTTGCTAAAGTAATTCAAGGAAATAATGAGCCGTATGTTGAATTTGTGGTACGTCTAACAGACATGATTCAAAAAACTGTGCAGGTACCTGAAGCCCGTGATTTAATTTTAATGACATTAGCCTTTGATAATGCTAACAGTGAGTGTAAAAAGGCTATTTGACCCATTAAAACTGCCAGTGGTTCCATACAGGACTATATAAGAGCCTGTCAGGACATTGGTGTTGTGGGGCGCACCAAAAGAGAGACCACACAATTTAAATTGCAAGCCAATCGGGAGTCTTTATTAGCCAGCCAGCGACTGCCTCAGAAACCTCTGAGAAGAGATTCAGAGAGCAGCCCCAATAGATTCTCAGAGTTAGCTTATAAAGGCTAAAACTGCATCCGAGTTCATAGGTGAGAGCATGCAAGTTTGACCACAGAAGCAGAAAAATGCTGTTAGCTCATGTCATCCTGTTCCTTCCATTTCCTACCCAGTTGAGTCAGTTTTAACTTTTGGGAACTTTCCACCCTAGTTGTTTTGGGGACTTGTCATTGTGTTGGGGCCTGATTTATAGCTCCTGTTTCTATTGTGGTTGGACCTGATTTATAGTTCCTGTTTCTGACCCCCCACATTCCTCACTGGTTTTTTTTTTTTAAGAGAATCAAATAATTGTTTCTTCATTTTGATTATAAATCTGGTGATATTGGGTTCTGAGGACTAATGGTTCTAGCATGGGTTTTCTGGGAGGTGGAGAGGAGCTTATTTGAGGGTTTGGGGTAGCTTCCGTGCTAGGGTCTGCCAGAGATGGGGCCCTGGATCGGGGGGCTGTACCGGTTTTATGCCAGGGTTGAGAGCCCGATTAGGTCCTATGGGGTTTTCTGGCATACGGGGAAGGAATCTCTGGATTGTAAAACTAACACCGGGGTCATAACCCATGACATACAGTCTAAACCCCCAAGTTCTTCCACTGTCCCAGACTTGGATATACCAAGAATGGACTGTAATAACAACTGGATTATAAGCGCCTTGGGGGCAACTGTTGGGATTGGGGGTCGGGGCCCTTGTTAAGGCTATAAAAGGGTCTTGGGTAGTCCATTTTGCAAGTGTCTCACAACCCCATTTGGCGCAATAGTACTCGTCATCCCCCTCACACTCCGGACTTCCCTCTTCGGGACAGGCATAATGGTCAATATGCTGTAAACTCCTTTCTTGGGAGAGAGTGCCACACCCGTATTTTTGAATAACAGTTGGCCCTCCCCCCCAGAGATGCCACCCCCCCACTGTCCTCTGACTTCCCTGATAAGAGTTCCATTGATTTCCAAACAATCGGCAAAGGTCACATTGGAGAATCGTCTGGGATGGAGTGGAGGTCTTAGCGGCCATGGTCCCACCTACTGTTCTAGTGAGTTCCCAGGTATAGTTCATAACCTGGTGAGGGCTCTTACTTGTGACCCCCATCAGAGTTATCAGGAGGACCCAGAGGGATTTCTGGAGAGTCTTATCTTTAGTGGATCTTTGGTTCGCTGGATGGCCCATTTTTCTGGGGACTGGTCTGGGCCTGCCTTTTTGATCTGGGTGTGATGAATCCAGTGCCATTTTCCCACAACTTTTACTGCCATCGGGGTTGAGATGATCACTGGCAGGGGTTCTGCCCACTGGGCCTCCAAGGTGGGTGGCTAAGTCTCTGGGCTGCACCTGAAATAGATCTTTTTTAGGGACAGAATTTGTTGGTCCCGGGTGGGCAGCCTTTACCAGCTCCTGAGTTCGCTGAGTGGCAGACTGCAAGGCCTGTAATGATTTAATTCAGCCATTTTTTCCTCCCCCAACTTAGGAATTAGTGGGGGTGGTTGCCCAAACATGACTTCATATGGAGTAATTCCCTTAACATAGGGAGTACATCTAGTCCTTAGGAGGGCAAATGGAAGGAGACTAACCCAGTTTTTGCCAGTCTCGAGCTTTAGTCTATTGAAAGTTTCTTTGATTGTTCTATTCATTCACTCAACCTACCCTGAACTCTGTGGCCTATAAATATAATGTAAACTCCATTTGATATTTAATACTTTTGCTAATAATTGAGTAATCTGGGCAATGAATGCCAGCCCATTGTCAGACCCCATTGCAATCAGGAGGCCAAATTGGGGGACAATTTCAGAAACTAGTGTTTTTATTATTATTTGTGCTGTCTCAGTTCTGGTAGGAAATGCTTCAGTCTACTCAGAGAAGGTGTTGACAAAGACTAAAAGGTGTTTGTATCCATATACACCAGGTAATATTTCCGTGAAGTCTACTTCCCACTGCTCTCCTCGTGCTTGTCCCCTCAGCCTGGTTCCTTAAGGTATTTCTTTCCCTCAGCTGGAATTTACCTGGGCACAGATGTGACATCTGGATGACACCTGCCGGACTTGTTGCTGCAATCAGGGGATGTAATAATCTTTCTGTAAGAGTTCAGTTAGTTTCGTACTGCCCAGGTGTGTACTTTGGTGAACCTGGGTAACTATATTTTTCCCCAGCTGCTCTGGCACTAGGATTCTCCTGTCTGGGAGAATTTTCCAACCATCCGGATCTGTTTTAGTGCCCAGGGTCTCACCCAGTCTAATCTCTTCCCCAGTATATTTTGGAGGACTCGGCAATACTCACCCTGGCAGAACAGGAAGTATCTGCAACATCCCCACTGGTTTTTGGGCAACCTTTTTTGCCATTTTGTCAGCCTGGGCATTTCCTCTGGCAATTTGAGTTTCAACAGTCTGATGTCCTTTGCAATGTATAACAGCTGCCCTTTTTGGCAACCAGATAACCTCTAGCAAGGCGAGTATTTCTGGTACATTTTTTATTTCCTTTCCTCCTGATGTCAAAAGGCCCCGTTCCTGATATAGTGCCCCATGGATGTGTGCAGTTGCAAAGGCCTACCTGCTGTCTGTGTAGATGTTGACAACCTTCCCCTTTCCCCACCTTAGGGCTTGGGTCAGAGCTATTAGTTTGGCTTCTGGGCCGACGTTCCATGTTCTAGAGCCTGAGCCCAGATGACCTGGTCCACAGTTACCACAGCTGCCCCTGCATACCTGATACCCTCTGAGACATAACTGCTTCTGTCTGTATATAGTTCTTTATCAGGATCTGGCCAGGGATTGTTGGTGAGATCAGCTCTCAGGTTCGTGAGAGATTCCAAAATCATGCAACAGTCATGGACAGGCTCGGACCGGTCATCATCTGGAAGCAAGGTGGTGGGGTTAAGAGCTGCCATTTTTAAGAAGCCGATTCTTGGGGGATCCAGTAGCAGTACCTGATATTGGGTTATCTGGGCATTTGAGAGCCATCTCTCAGGTGGGCTCCTTAGTAATGTTTCTACTGAATGTGGGGCCATTATGTGTAAATCCTGTCCCAGAGTTAATTTAGATACTTCTTTCACTAAAATGGCCATGGCAGCAATGGCTCAGAGGCAGCTTGGCCACCCGAACACCACATAGTCTAGTCTTTTAGGCAGATAGGCACCCGACCTTTTCCATGGTCCTAGCATCTGAGTGAGGACTCCTTTTGCTATTCCTCGGGTTTCAGCAACGTGTAGCTGAAAAGGTTTGGACAGGTCTGGCAAGGTTAAGGTGGGAGTGCTCACAAGCACTTGTTTTAGCGTTTTGAAAGCTTTGTGCTCAGTTTCAGTCCATGTTAGGGCTTCCTCCTTTCCCCCTGTGCTAATGGACAGAGATTTGGCTATTTCTGCAAACCTGGGAATCCAGAGCTGGCAATGTCCAACTGCTCCTAAGAACTCCCGCACCTGCCTTTTTGTTTTCGGTTGTGGTATTTTTAGGATAGCTTCAATTCGATTAGAAGACAGGGCTCTTTTTCCCCCTTCTAATTCATACCCTAAGTATGTTGCTGAACTAGTGCAGAGTTGGGCCTTTTTGGCCGAGACCCAATAGCCCAACTGAACTAATTCCTGTAACAAGTTTTAGGTTGCCTTTTTACAATCTGACAGGTTACTAGCTGCCATTAGGAGGTCATCTGCATATTGTAACAGGGTTATCTCTGAATGCTTTTGTCTATAACAAGCCAGATCCTGACTTAGGGCTTCATCGAACAGGGTGGGGGAATTTTTGAAATCCTGTGGCAACTGAGTCCAGGTTAGTTGTCCAGAGAACTCCCTTTCTGGGTCAGTCCATTCAAAAGCAAAGATGGGTTGACTTACCGCAGCCAGGGGAAGTGAAAAGAAGGCATCCTTTAAGTCCAAAATGGTGTAGACCTGCTGGCTGGGAGGTAACAGGCTCAAGAGCATATGTAGCTTAGGCACGGTAGGGTGAATGGTTTCAATTCTTTTATTTACTTCTCGGAGATCTTGTACCTGCTAGAAATTGTCAGTCCCGGATTTTTGGACCCGGAGAAGGGGGGATTTCCAGGACAAATGGCAGGGGACTAGAATACCCGCCTCCAGGAGCCTTTTGATATGGACTGCAATGCCTTTCTTAGCCTTAAAGCTTATTGGGTATTGTTGGACTCTGATTGGGGTGGCAGTGCTAGTTAGCTGGACAACAATGGGGGGCCTGTGGGTGGCTAATCCTGGTAGGTTAGTTTCTGCCCATACTCCCGGTATTTTTTCTTTAAATTCCTGCAAATATGGGCTTGGGGCCAGCAGCACCACCTCTGTAGTAAGTAAATACTCTTCTGATAAGGGACAAGTAAGGAGGGTTGCCGAGGGATTTGTATTGAAGGAGAGCTCAGCCGAATTGTTTTTGAAAGAGATGGTGGCTTGTAATTTCTGGAGAAGGTCTCTCCCCAAAAGGGGGAACAGACACTCTGGCATTACAAGAAATGAGTGGGTGATAGTCCCTTCCCCAGGGTTAGTGATCCTAGTCTTTGTCCATGGATAGGACTTGTTTTTCCCGTTGCTCCCTGTATGGGGATTTTTTCCTTAGATATGGGCCCTTCTGCTTGCTGGAGGATGGAGAAGGTTGCCCCAGTATCCACAAGAAATTTTATAGGCTTGCCCCCAATTTCTAATGTGACCTTGGGCTCCTGGGGGCTCAATGGAATGGAGCCCCAGCCCCATCAATCCACCTCTTCAACTAGACGGGGGCCGGTTTCAGTCCTTTTAGTCCTCTTTTAGGGCATTCATTTTCCAATTCTGGTTTCTTTGCAGTAGGCACATTGATTTGCACCTAGGCCCAACCTTTTTCCTTGGTCCCTCTTCCTTCTTTCAACAGTTCCTCATCTACCTTTTTGTTTCTCCTGTTCAACCATTGCGGATACCAAAATTTTGGCTATTTTTTTGGACTGCATGGTCCCGGGGTCATCTCTGTTATTAAAAGTTCTTTGGGCAATCTCTACCAGTTTGGACAGCACTTTACCCTCAAATCCTTCTAATTTCTGTAATTTTTTTCTTATATCTGGGGCCGACTGGGTGGCAAATGCTGTATTTATGGTCTGCCTATTTTTGGGCGCCTCTGGATCTATAGAGGTGTACAAGAGATATGCCTCAAGGAGGCGCTCAAGGAAAGTGGCCGGAGATTCATCTGGCTTTTATATAGTTTCACTTACCTGAGACAAGTTGGTTGGTTTCTTGGCCGCTGCTCATATTCCCCGGAGCAGAGTCTGGCAATACTGATTGAGAGCCTCCTTACCTCTATCAGTGTTTGGGTCCCATCCAGGATGGGTGGAGGGAAACACAGCCTCCAATCAGGTTGGTTCAGAGGTTGGTTGTCCATCAGGTCCAAGAATTAACTTCCTCGCTTCTCTCCTGACTTGTTCTCATTCCTTGGAGGTGAAGAGGGCCTGGAGGAGCTGTTGGCAGTCATCTCAGGTGGGCTGGTGGGTAAAAAAGACAGTTTCCAAGAGGGAGATGAGCCCTTGGGGCTTATCAGAGAAAGAGGGATTCTGGTTTTTCCAGTTATACAGGTCACTGGAGGAAAAGGGGACATAGACCATGAAAGGTGGGCAGTTGTCCCCCAGGGCAGTGCCAACCTGTCTGAAGGGTAATTTTGGAGCTCCAGAAGAATCCGGTGATTGTGAACCAGAAGAAGGGTGGTAAACAGAGCCACTTCTGGTATGGGGTGGGCTGAAGGTCACCTCCTGGCTACTAGAGGGACTAACTGCCATCTCTAGGCCATCTCCCCCCTCTGGTCTCAGATGGGGTGGAGGGGCTATTGGATATGGGGGAGGATCTGTCAAGAGAGGGTCCTCTGATGGTTCTGTTAATATTGGGATTCCATTGTTTGTTTGTTTTTTGTGAAGTTTTTATTAGGAGGGCCTTTTTGGCTCTGGGGGGGGGTCTTTCTTTTTGGGGCTCCAGGCAGAATCGTAACCACTTGGGTTTTTCTGTTAAAATTTCAATCCAAATTAAAATATAGGGGATTTGGTCAGGGTGGCCTGGACTACCAAAAATTACCCTTTGGATTTTATAAGCAATAGGCAGGTCTGTGGTTCCCTCAAGAGACCACCCAGAACCAAAAGTTGGTCGTTCTCATGAGCAGAATTTTTCCAAATCAAAGGTGCTTACAGGGGCTTCATAGTCTCTGGCCTTCCGCTGAGATTCCTGAAATTTTTTAAAAAAGCATTGGAGGGGAGTACAGATAAACGAGCTTGATTGACCCATAGCAACGACAACAAGGACAACACAGAATGCAACAAGACCAATGCTTGAGAGAAGGGACAGACTAAACCAAGACCTACAAAACCCTATCTTTAAATGATTTCTAACCAGAAGTCCTGGGCAACATCTTGCTCCGGGACCTGACCTTGGAAGTAGTGCTGCGTCCAGCCTTCCAGAGGTCCCCAAATGGATCCAGTAAAAAACCTATACTCACCAGTGAGATTTCCAGAAACAGACGACTCCACCAGACATTTGTATAATTTGGAGGGTCCTGTGGCACCAGCCCTATCCCCGGTCCTTGCCTGGAGTGGAGGAACATCTCTCCGAGGCCTTCCCGAAGGCTGGACCCTGGTCCCGGGGTGATTCCCAGGATCTGTGGTCACCAGATGTCCCATTAGGGGAGATCTCGCTGTGGCCTCCAAATGTTGTGGGGTGCACCAAAAGAGAGACCACACAATTTAAATTGCAAACCAATCAGGAGTCTTTATTAACCGGCCAGCGACTGCCTCAGAAACCTCTGAGAGGAGATTCAGAGAGCAGCCCTGATAGATTCTCATCTTATAAAGATAACTCTCTTTATAAGAGTTAGCTTATAAAGGCTAAAACCATATCCTAGTTCATAGCTGAGAGCAAGCAAGCTTGACCAGAAGCAGAAAAATGCTGTTAGCTCATGCCAAACTGCATCCTGTTCCTTCCATTTCCTACCCTTTGTTTTATTGTTTTTGGTAAGTTGAGTCAGTTTTAACTTTTGGGAACTTTCCACCCTAGTTGTTTTGGGGACTTGTCATTGTGTTGGGGCCTGATTTATAACTCCTGTTTCTGTTGTGGTTGGGCCTGATTTATAGTTCCTGTTTCTGACCCCCCACAATTGGGTCTACGTCTCATCAAATGGTGGTATTGGCAGCTGCCATGAAGTCTAACTTCAATCAAAAGAAAGGATATTGTTTTAAATGCGGAAGATTTGGGCACTTTCAGAAAAACTGTAAATCCTTTCATGTTAATAATCCCATCCCAACTAAGAAATTGCCACCCAAATTGTGTCCTATTTGTCAGAAGGGCTTTCATTGGGCTAATGAATGTCATTCTAAAAGACGTAAAAATGGTAACCCATTGAAAGGATCCAGAAACCATTTTGTGGGCTTAGCTCAGGGCCCCAGGACAAACAACATGAGCCAAGTTCCACAGACACAGTATCCTGTCAGCAACAGCAAAAATTATGCATCCCAATCTTAGAATTAAAAGCTGCAACTCACGGTAGTGCTGCAATAGATCCTATCAGCAGCTGAGGATATTTTACTTCAACCTGAAATGGGTATTCAATTAATTATCACTGGAGTTTCTGGCCCTCTGCCTAACCATACTGTTGGCTTAATGATTGGAAGAGGTAGTTTAACTAAGCAGGGTCTATTAATACAAATTGGTGTAATTGACAGTGTCCATAAAGAGGAATTGAAAATTATGGCTCAATCTTTACAGCCTTTTCAAATTAAAACTGGACAATGCATTGCTCAATTACTACTTTTACCTTATCATGTTCCTCCTTCTCTGCCCTTTAACCATCAAGGAGGTTTTGGGTCAACTGGAAATGAAATTTATTGGCAAACATTTATTGGGGAAGGCCACCCAGAAATTACTATTACTATTAAAGATAAAATTTTTCTGGGATTGATTGATACAGGAGCTGATGTAGCTATCATAGCTGAAAGATACTGGCCCCAGAATTGGACATTAAAAAAGGTACCTACTGTTTTTACCGGCATAGGTTCCATGACCGATATTTATCAAAGTACTGAAACATTTGAGGTAATCAGCCTGGAAGGACAAAAATCAACATTACAACCTTTCATGGCAGATGTCCGTTTGAATCTCTGGGGCAGAGACTTGCTTTCACAGTGGAAAGCATATTTACATATTCCCCACTTATCAGATAAGGCAGAAAAACTATACTTGAAGATGCAATTTCAAAACACTAGGCAAACAAGGGATTATCGAGGATTAGGATATTCTAAGGAGCAGACAAATTTACAATGGGGGCCATTGAAATGAAGGGCATAATTACCCCATTAACATGGCTTATTACAACACCAATACGGGTAGATCAATGGCCCCTTCCTCAAGAAAAATTGAATGCTCTTCATAATCTCATTCAAGAGCAATTACAATTACAACCTATTGAACCTTCCCAAAGTCCATGGAATTCTCCAGTTTTTGTTATTAAGAAGAAATCTGGGAAATGGAGAATGCTAACTAATTTAAGAGCAGTAAATAAAGCCATGAGCCCTATGGGTGCACTTCAGCCAGGGTTTCCTCAACCCTCTATGATTCCTCAATCTTGGAAATTGGTTATTATTGATTTAAAAGATTGCTTTTTTCTATTCCTTTGCATCCAGCAGATAAAGAAAAGTTTGCATTTTCTGCTCTGGCACTGAATAATCAGGCTCCGATACGAAGATATCAATGGTGTGTCTTACCCCAAGGGATGATGAACAGTCCCACCATGTATCAACTATTTGTGCAGCAACCCTTACAAGAAATAAGAAATAAATTTCCAGAGGCCCTTGTCATTCATTATATGGATGTATTTTAATTGCATGTGACAATGATGACTCTTTGGAAAAGGTTTTCAGTGCTATTATAAAAATTTTACCTCAATATGGGCTGTAAATAGCTCAAGAAAAGGTTAAATAAACTAAGCCTTACCTATACTTAGGAATGCAAGTAGCTGCTAATAAAATAATTCCTCAAAAAATACAATTAAGATGGGATAATTTACAAACTTTAAATGAACTGTTAGGAGATATTAACTGGATTAGACCCACTTTAGGGATTCCTAATTATATGTTACAGAACCTGTTTGATATTTTACAAGGAGATTCTGATTTGTTAAGCAAAAGGCAGTTAACAGCTGTGACTGAACAAGAGTTACAATTAATTGAACAACGCATTCAAGAAGGACAGCTTGTTCAAATAGATCTAGAAGAGCCTGTTGATTTTATTATTTTCTTTACCTTGCAATCTCCCCCAGGTCTATTTTGGCAAGATGGTGGTCTACAATGGATTTTTTTACCAAACAATTGGCAAAAACGTTTAAATACATATCTGCAAAAAATCATTTCTTTGATAGCGAAAGGACGTCAAAGGTATTATCAATTAAGAGGTCACTATCCTAATCACATAGTGTGTGATCTCACAAAGGAAGAGGTTCAAAGTCTATTTATCTTCAATACCTCTTGGCAAATAAAGTGATTTTAAAGGACAAATTGATAATCATTTGCCTATGTCAAAACTTTACAATTTCTACAAAGAACACAATGGATTTTGCCTAAAATAGTTTGGGCTTCCTCACTAGATGGAGCCATTACCATCTTTACTGCTAGTAGTAGTAATGCAGTAGTAATGGACTGCATGTGTCACCCCAGGGGAAGACAGAAGTTGAAAAATGCCTTATACCTCAGCCCAGCGCACTGAATTAACAGCTGTAATTCAAGTATTGCAAAATTTTCCACAATCTCTTAATGTTGTTTCTGATTCTGAATATGTCTGCCAAACAGTTACTCACATTGAGACAGCTTCTTTATTTGAAGGAGATGAATTGTTCCAAAGTTTTTACATTTACAAACACTAGTCAGAAGTCAAATTAATCCCCTATTTAGCATGTATTTAAGAGCTCATATTAATCTTCTGAGTCCTTTGTCATTACAAAATCAGCAAGCAGATACTCTTGTGGGGGTAATTTAGGATCCCACAACATTTCACAAATTGACTCATACTAATAGCAAAGGGCTGTGAAAGAAATTTCCATCTTTATCTACACAGCAAGCTCAGGACATTGTTAGGACTTGTCCAACCTGTGGACCTTTAAATGCACTCCCATTTGCATCAGGGGTTAATCCTCGAGGTCAAAAAGCAAATGAATTATGGCAAATGGATGTTACTCATATTTCACATTTTGGTAGAATGCAGTATGTACATGTTGTCATAGACACCTTTTCTCATTTCATATGGGCTACCACACAATCTGGAGAATGTTTCTGCCGTGTTCGATCACATTTACTTAATGCTTTTGCTGTTATGGGATGCCCTCAATCTATAAAAACAGACAATGGTCTTGCTTATACAGGACAGCAATTTCATAAATTTTGTACTACTTTTCATATTACTCATATTACAGGAATTCCACATAATCCCACTGGGCAAGGAATTATTGAATGAATCGACCAGATGCTAAAGTCTATGCTCATGAAACAAAAAGGGGGAGATGATGATGATGATCAGGAGGCTGATGTTGTGAAAATATGTACACCTAAATATCAATTAGCAAAAGCACTGTTTACTTTAAATTTTTTAACATTTATGATAACTCATCACGGACTCTTGCAGAACATTTTAGTAATTTGAAAAAGAAAAATGATATGACCCAAACAGAACTGCAGCTGCAGCTGATCTATTGGAAAGATGTTAAGGATAATCTATGGAAACCAGGCATGATAAAGGTGTGGTAGGGGATTTGCTCTTGTTGTTACAGATGCACTTGTCTCTAAGCATTTATGTTGCAGGGAAATGAGACAATTATAGCAGCAAAGAGAAGAGATGTTTGGCTGCCAGTGCAGATGTCAAGATCTTGCCAATCCTCTCCAGAAACACAAATCCTGATCCATTTGGCAAAAGAATGTCTGAAAAGGACTAAGACTAATTGGACTCATTATTGCAGCTGTTAAGAGGCATCTTTTGGGACATTTGGATAATTTAAGTCTCTATATTTTAGAATTACAAGAAAGGGTATTAGAATTATCTCAGAATAATTTACATATAGCCTACAGAGATGATGTTATACAATCACTTACCCAGGAGCTAAAAAATCTTAATCTTATTTACTGGTGGAGAGCACATCATTTTTTTTAATAGGCTTAGGTTTGGAGCTGTTTATACTCTTTCTCTTCCTCCTCAGCTGTGTTAAACAACAAATGTTCAAAGTACCTAGCCACACCACTAAGCAAAGCCATGCTAACAATATTATTCTGGCAAAAGCCCTTGGCTCCCTCCCAAATCAAAATCAGAGAGCTTGACTGGTAGCCAATGATGGGTAAGACCCTCCCTTCAGAGCTTAAGGGCAACCTAAGACGGGCACAGTCAACTCAGCTAATAAAATAAAAAGGAGGAAATGCAGGAGGTAGGATTAAAATAAGACCTGCAGAATTTAGTTGGGAGTAGATGGCATTAGGGTGGTGTCGGCAGTAAATTGTGGAGATTGTAATCTGCTTTATGTTATCTGATTTATGTGGAACAGTCTTGGAGGAAGAGAATGTTTGTTTACCCCAAATGGTTAACTTAAGTATGAAGGAAGAGCACTGAAAGATAAGCACTCTGTTCCCTCAGGAAATGCATGCACCCCTTTTGTCATCCTGTAGTATATAAGCAGGAACTGGTTAAGAATAAAGTTGTCTGCTGTCTGTTATCACTGATCTTCAGACCCCCTGATCCTGTCTCTTTCTCATCATTCCTTAATATCCTTCAAGCTCTGGTCCCATAGGAAGCAACACTATACCGTTATACAATCATCTTCAACAATCAAGGCTACTGGATTACAGTTACACAATATCTGGTATTTCCCTTTAGCTATTCCAGTAACCCCAAAATTGAAAAGGGATATCTATATACTGCATAAGAATAACCTCCAGAATGACCTCTTGACTCAATTTGAAATCTCTCTGAAACTTTATTCTGTTTCATTTCTCTTCCCCTTTTCGATCAAGAAGTCTTTCTTAATTCTATGATGCCAAGGCCAGGCTCGTTCCTGGGAGTCATGTCCCATGTTGCCAGGGAGATTTCCATTCCTGTGAGTCATGTCCCACATGGGGGGTGGAGGGGAGGGAGGGCAGTGAGTTCACCTGCTGAGTTGGCTTAGAAAGAGAGGCCACATCTGAGTAACAAAAGAGGCTCTCTGGGAGTGACTCTTAGGCATAATCATAAGTAGGCTTAGCTTCTCCTTCGCAGGGATAAGTCTCATTAGTGCAAGCCCCAAGATAGGGCATGGCCCATCAAATTGGCAGTCCCCAATGCTTGTGAGAATATCATGTGGGGGAGTTTAATATTTCCACATTTCCCCCCAGTCCTTCAAGGAGACTTTGCAAATACTAATTTATCTTCTGCCCAGATTACTTTGGGATGTTATCAGGGCATCACACCAGTCAGTACAAACCAGCAAGATCTCACTCCCTATTCAGGGTTCCATTAATTATGGTGTTCTAATAAGCTAACCATACAAGTTAAATTAGATAGCATGCTACAGAAAATATAAATTTTGCACCAAATAAATATCTCTTCCTTTGGTTTCATGCAGAAATTGAAGTTTTAAAAATATAGTCAATATCCTTGACCCTTTAGTCTGGTTTATCTTAGCCCTACCTAGATCAACTTCATTCATATCTCTAATTGAAGACTAATCACTTTTTCAGTGTTTTTTTAATCACAATAAATTGATTCTTTTAAAATTATATAGTATAACAAAGCAAATAAATAAAAAAGCAAAGCAAATATATATATACAAAGCAAATAAATAAAAAAGCAAATAAATAAAAAAGCAATCATTTTCAAAGCACTACTCAACAAGTGGTTACAGGACAGATCCCAGAGTTTGTCATGGGCTAACATACAGTCCTCTTATATTTTTCCTTCTAGTTGCTCCAGAATATAGGAGGCCAGAGGCCTTAAATAATTTTATCATCACAATTGACTTTTTTCCTTTATTTTGTGAAAAATAACATACATGCAAAAAAGCTATAAATTTCAAAGCACAGCACCACAATTAGTTGTAGAACATCTTTCAGACTTTGACATGGGTTACAATTTCACAATTTTAGGTTTTACTTCTAGCTGCTCTAAAATACTGGAAACTAAAAGATATCAATTTAATGATTCAGCATTCATATTCATTTACTAAATCCTATTTTCTCTGTATAACTCTACCATCACCTTTGATCTTTTCATCCCTCTTTTTAGGGGTGTTTGAGCTATGGCAATTCCAAATTTCTCATATTGAAGGGTCTGTCACTAAGACGGGGTAAGGAGATGGAACTATCTGATGTCTGGAGAGGCTGGGCTAGGTTTCAGGACTTATCTGGATCAGGGACCCATCTGGGGGTTGTAGGTTTCTGGAAAGTTACTCTAGTGCATGGAACCCTTGTGGAATATTATATATTGCCCTAAGGGTTCTTTAGGATTGGTTGGAATGGTCCTGTTTGGGGGTCAGCAGGTTATGATAGGTAGCAAGGTCTAATTGAAGCTTGCATAAGAGCAATCTCCAGAGTAGCCTCTCGACTCTATTTGAACTCTCTCTGCCACTGAAACTTCATTATTTACACTTCTTTTCTCCCTTTTGGTCATGATGGAATCGTTGATCCTATGGTGCCAGGTCCGGTTTCATCCCGGGGAATCATCTTCCCCATCACCAGGGAGACTTTCACCACTGGATGTCATGCCCCACGTAGTGGGGAAGGCAATGATTTCACTTGCAGAGTTAGGCTTAGAGAGATTGAGGCCACATCTGAGAAGTAAAAAAGGTCCTCCAGAAATAACTCTTAGGCATGCCTATAGGTAGGCTAAGCTTCTCTACTACCAACATAAGCATCACAGGAATAAGCCTCCTGATCGAGGGCATGGCCTATTGATTTGGGTGTCCCTAAAGTTTGACACAGTATCAGGAGTTTCCCTGATGGTAAGGTTTAATATTTTTCTCCCATCTCTCAGGAGACTTTGCCAATACTTTTTGATTACCTGCTTAATATACTCTGTGATGTATCCAGGCATTACAATAATCTATAGAGGATGAAGGGACCTCTTTCTTATTCTATGCTCCCTGTGTTTCAGTTGTTCAAATGAGAATGAGCAATACAGATAGGTTGAATTAGATTATGCACCACAGAAAGTTTCATTGGTCTCAAAGAGTATGTGTGGTTCTAAAATATAGGCACTGTTTTCCTTACCCCTATGTTCTGAATTACTTTAATCCCAACCTGTTTGGCTTCATTCTTATCTCTAAATACCAGGTTATATATATAAAATAGCCTCTCAAAATCCAGAAATAATAATCACCACTCCAGACTTAATGTGTCTGTTCTCAAAGCTTACAATCTAGGCCCCTGTTTTCTTATAAGCATTTTCTATCTTGTTCTTTTGTTTCTGGCTTATTTTGTCTCACCAAATGTCCCACATGTTCACTTATATCATTGCATGCCTCATGACTTCATTCCTTTTTGCAGCAGCACAACCTTTGTTCATAAGTATACACCATCGTCCGCCAATCTACTTCTCCTGAAGGTGCATCCTTCGGCCACCTCAATTCGTCGGGCATCATGTAGAGGGCCCAAAGTCCACAATCCATCAACATTCTCTACTTTAGATAATTTCATTGTTTCCAAGAGAAAGAGAAAGACACCCTCGCCAAATAGAAAATCAAAACCTCCTCTTAACTCTCATTCCTCTCTCCATTATTTACCTCTGCTGTTGCTGTGGTCGTGCTGATGGTTTCCTTTTAGAACATAGCTTATAACATGCAATAGCAGTTTTCCCCCTGTACCCTAGACTTAAACACTGTTTATACAAGAACCATATCTTTGACGTAATTCTTGCCCAACTAATTCATATTTCTAGTGTTAATCAGTGGGACACAGAGGTTCATACAACCCCTTTCAATCTTGTTCATCTTCAATACGGCAATATTACTTACAGACCAACTAGAGAACTGTTGCTTCCTATTGAAACAGAGCTCGAAGGATATTAAGGAATGATGAGAAAGAGAGAAAGAAAGGAAGAAAAGAAAGACAGACACCGATGGGTTCAGGGGGTCTGAAGCTTAACTTTACATCAGACATCAGACAACTTTATTCTTATCCAGATCCTGCTTAAATACTGCAGGGTGACAAAAGGCATGCATGCATTTCTTGAAAGAACAGAGAGCTTATTTTTCAGTGCTCCCTTCCTTCATACTTAACATAACCATTTGGGGTAAACATTCTCTTCCTCCCAGACTGCTCTACATAACAATCTCCACA
>PVIY010047551.1:0-17792 GCA_004026745.1 Myrmecophaga tridactyla | reverse complement strand
CCAGGAGGGAGCCCGGGACCAGCGCAGCACAGCCCCGCCCGCCGGCAGAGGCCCCGCCCACCGGGCCAGAGGCCCCGCCCAGGCCCTAATCAATTCCAAGGACGTGGGGAGGGGCCTCCCAGGTCAGGCAGAATATCGGGCCCTCAATGATGAGAACATTGAAAGGATTTGACAGGGAAATTTCAGTAGGAAACAAGCAATTATCTGAGAACAAACATTCCAAGTGCCACTCACAATCATCTGAACACATAACAGTGATTATAAAAACGATAACAACAAATTAAGACCCGGAGCAGCTTGAGCTTTGACAAACATGTTCTTGCAGCGGTGGAGCTGTGACCATGTCCCTTTGTGCGATGTGTGACTCCGTGTGTGTGTGTCTGTGTGTATGTCTCTGTGTGTGGCTGTGCATGTGCCTGTGTGTGTGTCTCTGTGTGAGTCTCTGGGTATCTTTGCGTGTAGCTGTGTCTGTGTATATATGAGTGTGTCTGCACGTCTGTTTTTGTCTCTGTGTATTATGTCTGGGTATGTGTACGTCTGTGCTTCTGTGTCAGCACGTATGTCTGTGTGTCTGTCTGTCCCTGTGAGTGTGTCTGTGTGTACGTTTGAATGTGTCAGTGTGTGTTTGCGTGTGTCTGTGTGTACGCCTGCTTGCTTGTCTCTGTGTGTGCATGCCTGAGTGTGCCTCTGTGTTTGTGTACGTGTGCACATTTTTGTGCACTTTCTGAAAACACATAGATTTTATTTGCGTTGATTTCGAAGCTGGATCTCTTTGCAGTTAGAACCACTCCTGAACAAACATGTTTCCATCCACCCGGCCGGGAAGAAATAATGAGTCAGAAAAGAGGAGAGGTTCTTCTCTGGACCTGCCTAGGTTGAGTTTGAAGATTGCTGGAAATTTTTCAGACTTGGAGAGGAGAACAGTCGGTCACCAAGAAGCAGAGCGGTGGTCGCTGGCTCAGGGCTGGAGAGAAACTCACATGAGAAAGGTCTGAGATAGAAATATTTTGCCAAGAGCCAAGCTGATGGGCACACACCAACTGTCCTTTTGCTCCATCGAGCTTCACAGCACAATCGAGCCAGTTGCTAAGGCTTTAACGGTGAGTTCTTCCACTCCACCCGGTTAAGTGGGAATGCAGGTCTCTCAGACCTGGGGTGCATCTGAGCTGCACCTGTCTGGTCAACATCGTGGGAAGCCTCCCTCACCCGTGGGGGGCTCCAGCCTCAACGTCGTAACGAGCTGTCGGTCCTGGCACTGCAGGGAAGGGGCATCAAAAAATAAGGCAGCAGTTGGAGAGAATTATGAGAAGACTCAGAGTTATGCACAGTGGGGTTGGCAAGAGGGGACAGGGCAAGCCAGGTCCATGCTGCCAATAACTGCAGTTTGCAGGCTGACGCTTGGTGTTTCTCTGGCCCACTGCTGGATGCATCCTTCTCCTCTTTCTCCTCTGCTGCGGCCTTGGGGCTTGCCCAAAGCCTGGCCCAGATCAGGGCCGCTTTGCTCTGTCAGAGGGATGAACTGCTGCGAGAGATCACTTAGTAACCTGCCAGGAGGCAGCCAAATTTAGATTCCCAGTGACCTCAGCTGCCAGCTTTGGGAGGGGGCTGACCCCAGAGGAATCCACTTAATTCTGTGGACCCCACCCTGGCTGTCCTTGGGCCGCAGTGTGAAATGGGCAGCTGGGTTTGGGTATTCAACCTCTTTATTCTTTCAGACTGTGGACTTAATCTTCAAGCTAACGAGACAAAATTATCCAGGTCTTCATAACTTCTCCAGAGGAACAGGCAGCAAAAATAGAAACTAAGGCCCCCTGCCCCCAACTAATCCACACTCAGGTAAAATAGAGATAGAGACAGTAGATACTGAATCATTAAAAAATACAACAGAGAGGATCCATGCACAAAGCATTTCTTCTCTTTTCTAAATCCTTTTTTTCTTTCTTTTAGGAAATCTAATATACAGTTCTGGATTTTGATTGCTTTATTTATCTTTAAGCCTGACACCCAAGGAACTTGAGAGGAGCCCTGGCCAGCCACTAAACAGGCTTCCTAAGGGTGCCCAGTCTTACGGCCCTGGGCTCTGGGAATGGAGAAAGTAAGATTTTCCTTGAAGGTCACAGATGCCCCCAACAGATCTTAGCTGAAATCCCAAGGACGATACTCTAAGAATTCCAAATCCTTCATTCCTCATTCACCAGTGGTGGTGCTCAGGTGATTGGAAGGTCATCCTAATTAAAACCACTTGATGGGGATTCAACTGTGGAAAATTGCCGGATCCCTTCTCCTTCCTCCTACCTCCTCTTTCTCTCCTGAAACACACGCATGCAACTTTCCCTCCCTTTATTTAAGCAAACAACGCTCTCCATGATTAAGCACAGCTCCTTCTTATCTAAATAGTCTGCAGATGTATAAGGACACAGGAGCATTCTGCTCCTCTTTGGAGCTTGTTCTGGTACCCATCTTCTCCAAACCTACACAAAGCAGCCTTCCTCGGCCTCTGCTGACAGAAATTCCTAACACCTGCTCCCCAGTAAATCAGCCCTGCTCAGAAGGCCGTCTTCAATTTATCAAAGAAGTGGGATTTCTCCTCCAAGATTTCAATTCCCCCGCCCCTTTCTGGCCCTTCCCACCCCTCGAGTTTGAAACTGCACAGACATGAACAAATGGAGCATGAAAAGCCCCATTCTGTTGTCAAATTCCAGTTTGACTTGAGCCATCAAGGTAAAAACATCTGAGGAAACAGCAACTGGCTTCCCCACCAGTTGGTGAACTCCAGTGATCTCTGGTAGGGCCAGGGTCTGGGGGTAGGGGAAGTTTGCTAAAGATTACCGTGTAGATTGCTCATAAACTGTGGAGGAAGAAAACAAAAGTAGCAAGAGATCTAGGCGTTTCCTAAATAAGTGGAGTCCAAGGAAAAACAATCAACCCCCAAAGTCTGAGACCCAAGTAAAGTCTAAAGAGTGGATTCAAAGGACTAACCTTCAGCTTTGGGTTGTAGCAGTGCCTCTCCCACCATTTGATTTTCTTTTCACTCCAAAGCACGGTTAACATTTTGAGTCCCTAGGAGATGAGCTGTATATGCAGATCCCAGAGAAGGTGTCATCTCAATAGGGAGCAAGGAGCAGCCTTATCCCTCGTCTTCCTAGACCCTCAGTGCTCACCTGGGAGCCCAGTGGAAATGCAGAACTCCAGCCCCTCCCCAGAGCCACCCCATCAGAAGCTGCATGTTCACCAGGTGACTCCTGTGCATATTAAAGCTTGAGAACACTCTTTGAAGAGCCAGATGCATCCAGATTTAAAGGAAAGAGTTAGGGTTCTTCACTTGGGTATCTAACTAACCTCTGCTAGCTTATACCTAGTGATAATTCACAGAACTTCAGAAAGGGCTATGAAGTGTATGTGTGTGTATGTGGGTTGGGGGAGGTTAGGGGAAAGGGAGAGACCAAGCTAATCTCCTGCCTTCCACCCCCAACCGTACAGATCCCATTAGAGTGATCCGCAGTGTGAGAGCCAGTGGACCTCTGGCATTCGAAAAAAACTAGTGGGTTCAAAAAGTTCAGATTCCAGAGCCCCAAGGCAAATCTTCCTAATCAGGATTTTCCGAGGTGGAAGCCAGGACACTGCATGCTACCCAGCTCCCAGGGTGATTCTTACACAGGCTAGAATTTAAGAACAATTCTATTTCCTTTGATTATTATTGGATGACTGGTACAGATTTGCTTTCTGGAGAGCAAAAGTGAATTGATGGCCAATGCGGGAAGATGGTCTTGAAAGTAAGACCATCTAAACTTGGATTACATCATGCTCCCTCTTCTTGGACAGCTCCTGGATAGGGGGGGGGTGCACGTATAATTCCCTGAAGGGGCATTCTGTGGTGCTGCTGCATCTCTCAGGCACAAGGCTCAAGCAGCCCAGACCCCCGGGCACCCCAAACCCCAGGGCAACTGCAGCAGCTGAAGCTGAGATGCCTTTATACACACTGCATCATTCTTTTGCTAATTTGTTATTTTAAAAAAAGTCAAAACAGCAATAGGGAATTATTAGGTCATGGTGGGAAAGGGTTTTGGTGGGGTGCCAATGACATCTACCCCCCAGTCTAGTAAGAGATTTTCTTTCTTATTAACCACAGGATAACTGAAAGGAAAAGCCTACATTTTCATTGGCTGTGCTAGAATATATCATTATTTTACTAGTCAGGTACTCTGGTGTGTGAAGAGCTTTCCATGTTAGAGCATGACTTCAACAGAATTTTTATAAATCCTCATACTATGGCCAAGAAATGGTGGCTCTGGGCTTGGGTGTGATCTGGGGTGACTCAGGAGTATTTACTCTCTTCTGCATAAAAAATGCCAGATGTCTGAGGTTTAGAGATGCCTTATTAATAAGGGAATTACGACAACTGTTATCACTGTAATTGCTTACAGAATTAAATGCCACACTGAAGAATCCCTTAGGCAAGGAGGAGGAAATATGAAACAGTTTGGGCTTTGGCTCCAAGGGAAAGTTCATCAGGTATTTGAGACCTTGTGTCTACACACCTGGATTCGTGAGCCCTGGGTCCTGGTTGCAGCAATGCCAGTGACCTGGGGGCCCCAAACGAGTTGGGAAATCCTGGCCATGCCATGGCACAGCTTCTTCATCTGTAAATCAAAGGGCAGATGTGGTATCCTCTAAGTTCTCCACATTTGAGATTTAAACATTTGAGTTGGTAATTTTACACTGAGTTGGGCTGGAGGGGGAGAAGCATCTGAAACCAGCAACATGGAGAAGACACTCAGGCAGGGCTGAAAAATACATTCTTATAGGGCAAGTATTTAGCTTTCTCTATGATCTGAAACACAAACAGCCAGAGAAACACTTTTGGAAGTTATGCCTTGAAGCAGATATGGGATGGGGGGAGAGGGGGTAGCTTGCGGTACCTCCCAGCGCTCCTTCAGCCCACCCACTCGCCCAGACACCATTTGAAAGCCATTAATCTAGGACCAGAAGCATCATTAAAGAAAACTCAAGACAGGGCTACGTGCATAGTGTAAGAGGGTGCAGGATCGGGGGAAAAGAGTCACAACTCACATCATCATTGATTAATTGAGTGATTTTAGTCAAGTGAATATTGATACATGGCAGGAAAGGCATGAAAATAAAATGAACACATACGGGAATTACTATTAACATAAGTGATAACATCAAAACATCTGGTAAATGCAGTTTAAAAAAAAACACACACACACAACACAAATGAAATGGAATGTAAAACATTTTCACAGTATTCCAAGCTTTCTTAAAAGATTTAGACTCTAAAGGAGGAATGCTCCACGAAGGAACTAGAGGAAAAGGGAACTCTGGCTTTGTCTTATGTATCTGCTGGTGACAGGTCGGGTTGGCCAATACACCCTTCCAGGGAAGGTGCCTCTTTGTCTGAGACCACCAGGTCTACAGAGTTACAACAGAGCAACCGTTGTTTGGAGTCTGACGAGAAAAACATATTCCGGGTTTGGGAAATGGGACTTCTCTAATTTAAAGATTCAAATGCAACCTTGAGCTCTGATTGGTTTCTGCCTTGGGGAGAACCCAGTATACATCCATGATGACCAAGAAAAGTGCGACACAGGATATTTTTTAAATAAAGTGTTCTTGGAATTTGTACCTCATATTCTATCTTCTAAGATAACCACTAATAATCTTCAAGATTTAGCTGAGTGTTGCCAGTTACCTGACACAATTCTACCCAGAATGATTATTTTTAACTTTTGCAAATATGATCTTTGCACTAGCAATAATTAGCAAATCACACACTGGCCTCCTCTTTTGGAAACTTGAATGACCAAGCCAATGAGCCTGCATTGGTTTTGCTAAAGAACCTTCGTTAAGAAAAACAAAGATTTATGATAAGAATGCAGCTTTTGACCCAAAGCCTCCCTTTATACCCTGAAATTGCTGATATGATGATGACAAGGCTGGTGTACAGCTAATGTTTTCATAAAGTAAACAGTGAAACTCCAGGCCCAGGGACTCTGAGGTTGGGGTAAAACCTGCAGCCGCCATTTACATTTCCGATTTCTTTTTAACTCTTTTTTTAAATGGTGCTTTCTTTCTGAGAATTCCCATTAGAAAACTGCATACTGTGAACACCTATTCTATAATTTTTTCTCTGCTGGAACTGCTAACACCTCAAATGGAACCATCTAATAGAGCCCCAGCCTTGGAAGGAGGGCTCTGTCTCATGATGTACTTTGTCAAAACAAGCAGATACATGAAAGCACTGAACTCCTGCGTTCATCAATGGAAACTAAGATCTAGATCCATGCACTCATAAAATTGCTCTGAATTTTAGTTAAACAACAGGAAAGTAGAATATTTCTAATTAACTAACATACATACACTTAAAAAAATCATCTGAAATTATAAGCAAATCACTGAAGTCCCCCAACACTTTATGATCAAAGGTCAGAGAAAAACAATCAAAAAAAAAGTGTTAAAATGATGGCATCACTAATTGTGAAAGGTTAATTAAACTAGCATAACCCTCATACAGGTAACTAATTTGGCAGGCTGATTTTTAGATCGGAGTCTTCCGAAGTTAATAGAATCTTCCACTGTCTCTGTCAGGCCGGAGTCCCTGGGGTGACACTTCCCCCTGTCCCTGCAGCATCCAGATTGAGTTACAAACATTTGCCAAAAGGTACAATCGCTGATGTCCTCAAGGTGTGGCAGAGAATTAAGAATCAGGCTTTGGGGAAGAACGTAACATTTATTTTTAGAATTACCTCTTATAAACTGAGTAAGGTAAAGTTGTTTTAGGTGAAAGGGTTTATGTACATCACTTGTTAAACCACAAGGCTCTAAGAAATATCTTAGGGTTCTTGAGAAAAACTGCAGGGATGTTCTGCCTTTCTCCTCGCACACGTGGCTCAACTTTCCCTCTGCAGAAATGAAGAAAGAAAAAAGTGCAGGGGGACAGACAAGGTGGCTTGATTTTCTTTGATCTACAGGCAATCAAGTTTAAAGGAATACATTTCTTTGCAGGAAAGAAAAGAACTGGAAGCAATGTGAACTGTGATTAGCTGTGCTGGAGGCCGGGGTAATGGAGAAGACAGACAAAATCTTACTCAGGAGGGAAGACCACTCTCCTCCGCTACCAGGGAAATCCACGTCTCACCAACAACGCCAACTGAGAGAACCACTCTTACAGAAAGCAGCCTTGCCCAGGTCAGGAGCCTCTGCTCTCAGTACACCTTTCAAACTTACTTGGAAAGTAAGTGGCACTTTTGTCCTTTCAAAAAACGTGAGATGAACAAGCAGATGAAGTTAGAACGCTAAGATCTTCACAATTCAACCTGACTAGCAACTTGCTGGGCTTTTCTAACACTTTTTTTTTTTTTTAATTCTTCTTTAAATACATTTTTTTGAAAAACCACTAACTGTTGCCCTCTCAGTCTAAAGATCGTGCTCTCTCTGAGATGCCGTGGTTTGGGTGCCCACTGTGTTTTCCTTTCTTTACCCAAATGCAGGCAGTGCCATCCCTCCGTTTATCTAGAGGTGGGCTCCTGCAGAGGCCCCGGGTAACTAACTGCCACCGACATGGCATCTGGGAAGGGCTGATTCAGAGCAAAAGAAAATGACTTAGAAAGACCAACAGAAGAGCAGGTGATTTTCTAGTTTCTCTCTTCTCTCTCTGATATACTGTACTTGAGCGTTTCTTCCCCGCATCTATTACGTCTGGAACTGAGCTTACACTATACAAGTGGATTGTGTCTGTTCCTGTCTAAAACGGGCAGAAAGAGAAATTACTCTAACTGAGGGAACGCACTCTACCAAGAGCTAGGTTTTGCTAGTCCCAAAGCTAGAGATTGCCTGATAGATCCAAAAGCCATTTGTAACAACACCAAGAAGGTTACAGAGCATGGTTTTTGTGCCGTCTCTCACTTCGTGCCTAACCCCCTCTTTTTCCTGTCAACACTTTTCTTTTTTGGTGGCTGTGTCTCTGTTTGAAATGGTTTTGCACCTCGTTTTGCACAGCAGCGAGCTGCTGTGCGCTGTAGATCTTCAAGGTGGCTTCCTAATCTAAATGGTCCTTTCCTTTCCTGAACGTGCAGCTTTAAATCTCGGCTATGTGGGGGTCTGGAGCCTGGCTATGGAGGGGAGGGAGTGGAGATGCGGCAAGAACAAAGCCAGCTGGGCTACAACGTCCACTATCAACGGAAGGAGTGATGTGTGAATCACAGCGGGTCCAGGGCTGTCCCGCTCTTCCCCCACCCCGCACCCCAACCCACGGGCTCCCTCCCCAACCCAGGCCCACGAGAATCACTTAAAGACCGACTGAAAAGTAGGACATTCATGGTTTTTCATTTTCTTCATGAAGTTTTTGAATTCCTTGTTTTTCTTGTCCCACTTGTGGATGGCGGTCAGCAGGTACTGGCTCTTCACTTTCCGCCCCATGATGAGAAAATGGTGGCTGAGGTTGTCCAGCTGGTGACAAGGGCAGTCGGCCCCATTCTTCAGGTACAGGACAAGCTTCTTCAGTTCCTTCTTCTTGATGGGCCCCAACTTCAGAGGCTTTTTCTTCTTGGGAACAATCTTTTTGTCCCCATTTTCTTTTTTCACTTCTTTTATTTTCATCCTCAGTGCTACAGATGTTGGGGCAGGGAGGAGAGAAGGAGAGAAAGAGGAAGGAAAGCACGTTAGAAGACAGCTTTTCATCAAAAACAATAACCCAGGCTTCTGGCTGAAGAGGATGGCACAAATGAAAGGCAAATAGCAAGTAAAAGAACCCCAGAGGTAGTTGGATAAATAAAAATCAAGGTCTCACTTTTTACGCTACTGAGTCTGCCCCCTAGTTGTGTGGCGTCTAACGGTATCTTCAATAATTGTCACAGGGTGACATGAGATTCTCAAATAAATTTCAAAACCAGATATTTCTTTTTTTTAATTCAGTGACTCAGAATAACGTGCAATGCTTCAAGAGAAGGGGATTGTATATTCCATATAATCTAAAGCTATAGATCTCAGCAGTCAAAGAAATAAATTATTCATTTCGTTTTAAAGAGAAAAGTTATTTGTTGAGTTTCTCAACATCGGAAGAGCCTAAAATCCCTGACAGCTGAGTCTCATAAACAAGGCATAAACAGTCTCTGTGTGCGCACTTGGCGAGGGAAAGTGAAAGAGTGCTTCAAATTGTCATGCTTGGGTTTAAAGAACATCGGAGTCCAACATCAGCATTGGAGCAATCAGGGTTCCTAAGTTACACCTCTAAGGCAGCTGTTTTAACGGCAGGAATTGCTAAGGTTCTGTCAACCCAGTGAGTAGACCCACATAGAACCAAACTCCACCATGACTTCCTGATAGAGTAGAGTGAGTCGCAGTTAAGTCCCAATAGATACATCGTGGCGATAATCTCAGCCAAGAATCTAATAGGGTAGCTGGGCTCCTTCTGTTCCCCAGCACAACCCCCACCAGAAAGGAAAAACCAGCCCATCCACCAGCTCTGCCTTCTTCCTTTGTCTTTTCCTACCTTTTGTCTCTACAGATCCTGAATTAACATTATTTTTAACCTGTGGACCAAATACCTTAGTGATGGTAGAGGAGGTCTACTGATGAAGATAAATCTATGTGGAGGCACCCTAGAAGCCGTGAAAGCCTCTGGCATGGAGGGTCTTTTCAACAACTCCCCTCTAAGACTGACCTAGATAGTTCCAAAGGAGTTTAGAGATAGATACATTTCTGAGATGAGAGTCATCAGATAATTGATAAATCCTCTGGAATTCCTCCACATTCAAAATTCCCAAGCCCCCTCTTTTGAATAATTCAAAGCTTCCACCCACACACTCCATGAAGAAAACCTTGTATCTGAACTAAACAACAATAGCTAGCAATTCCAAGGCATGTGGCATGTCAGAAAGTATGTTAAGTATTTTACATGCATTTTTCTCGTTTAATCCCAACTACTCCATGAGGAAGATATAATTTTTTTCCTGTCCAACAGATGAGAAAACTGAGGCTTAAGAGGTTACATTTATCAAATCACAAATCCTAAACTTAAACCCATGTCTGAACGTGTACTTTAATCATCTTTCTGTTCATACTGGCAATCCAGGGTTCCAAAATTCCCTATCATGAACCCCAAATTGATGAGCTTGACCAAGAAAATAAATGAGGAAAGCTCAGACCCTCTTCCCAGCGTCATCTAAATATCAAAATGACTTCACTTATGCAATGGTGGAAGAGTTACTCCTCGTTCAAAAAGACAATTCTGGCGAAGGAAAAAGTGGATTTGTGAAAGCTTTATTGCTTAATATTTAGTCAATTAGAAAAACACGCCCTTGGCTAACCCAAGGAACAAGAAGGAGAAAAAAAATGCTAGGAAGAAATCTTTCATGAACGTGTCAAAGCCAGTAAATTAAACAGTCTCCCGCTGCTTTCTTTTTCTTATGAAAAGAGTTCCAGATCCAGAAGCCTACTTAACTCAAGGAGCATCTAATATCCTAAGCCTGGTATCCCCTGAGAAATGTCTCAACCTTCAGGGTGGCAGAGGGGTCAGTGTCTGACACCAATGAGCTGAATTCCATAGCTGGCAAGAATACCATAGCTGGCAATTAACACTGGCCTCTCTGGATGTCCCAGGCTTCCTGGCACACGTGGGTGAGTCAAGTGCAGGTACCCAATGAGTTCTTTTCTTCAACTCATTCTCCCAATGAGCTTTCCCCACAGTAGAAAACTATGGCTCCAAAATTCTTTATAATGAACCCCAAACTGATTAAATTGGCCAAGAAAATAAGGGGAGAAGCTTGGTCCTTCTTCCCAGCTTCAACGAAATTTCAAAATGACTTTACTTATGAAATGGTAAAAGAGTCCCTCCTGCTTAGAAAAAAAGGCCATTCTGGTGACATCCTTACTTTAGGATGAGATTCGATAGAAAAATCTGGCCGGCAAAGATGTGCCAGTGCTGTGTCCTCCATCAGGAAGCCTCTCCCTCTATCCTCAACTAGCTACTTCCCACGATTTCTGATGATGCTTGACTCTCACCCTTGACTCTCACGGAGAGAGCGTGGTGGGGGCCAGGAGGCCAAAGCTCAGCAAGTAAGGAGCGGAACAGAACCTCCTTCCAAGGCCTCACCCAGACACCCCTAAACAGACCCACGCCTAGTTCAGCTTCTACTGGTGGCTTTACTAACCCTGTACCTGGGGGCCCACTCAAGAAATAACTTCACCTGTTCTGTGAAGTTATTCTGTGGCTCACTGAATGAGCAAAGTTCTCCTTGGGGGGTTGAGTAAGGGTCCTGCGAAAGGAGGACCCAAACCCAGGCAAAGTCATCTCCGTCTCTGCCTCTATAATGCCTCTGCAAAAAGAGAGCGGGTGGGGCTGGGAGAAACCACTTTCCAAAGAAAGGCTGTGAAGAGCACTGCATGGACGCTAGAAAGTAAGAGCAATTCTGCTCTTTTCACAAGCTGCTCCAAAATGCGGCCCTAGGATGTTGGATAAATTACAAGCTATTTCCCCAACACTAAGGCTGGGAACCAAGGGTTGCTATAGGGGTGATCACTTACATCCAGGACCAGGAAAGACTCATTCATGCACCAACTGACATGTGGGCACCCTGTGTTCTGCAGAGAGGCGCACCATCCTTCACCGAGTACCCACCACATGGCAGGCTCTGGAAAAGGTGCTCTGTATGTGGCTGTGTGTTCAATGCTCACAGCAACCATACTAGGGAGGCATTACTATTTTCTCATTACAGCCAACGAGGATTCAGGTTCAGTAACTGCAGCCCAAAGCCAGTTTCTAAAAGAGAGCATCAGGATTCGAACCCATCTCTAACCCCAAAGTCCCTGCTCTTTCCTACTATACCATGACTCCACTTAGGATGATATTGCTTCAGTGGAAACTATTTCACTCTTTTGATTGTGTTGCTTTTAATCACAAGTCAAATCAAAAATTAATGTTCCTTTGCCATGACCGTGTAAAGGAATTTAGTTTACATGGGTGGGGGGAGCAGAGAGGGAAAGAGGGAAAATCAGATGATGGAAATGTGTTACGCATTAGACTTTATTTCTTGCCATTTGGCTCACTTTCTTTTTTGAGGTGGGGAGCATAGAGGAGGGGGTAGGCACATATGGCCAGAAATTACTAACATCTTTCCGTCTTTCAAGGGTTTATTTTAGGGATGCAGATTTCCAGCAATGTTTGGATAGGCGATTAGCTATCCGAGGTTGATTTCCCTGAGCCTTGTAGGACGTGTGTGCAAACCCCCCGACCACCACATCCAGAGGCTGCTGGGGCAGGGATGGGTGCCGGCTCAGGAGCAGCCTGGGTTGGATCACCCTACCCCCCGCCCCCACCTCCGCTCCCCTCCCCAGCCTTCCTCCCCACTGTGCTGGCAGTGACTGGACCCAAGGGATTCCACCCACGGGCTGGGGCTGGGTTCGCAGTTTGCAATGCAAATGGTGGCAGTGGCAGGGAGGAGAAGCCTGGGGAGGCGGCAGCTGGGGAGACAGCTGGTGTGCTGGACGGAGCTTGGGATCGTGGGTTCTAACTGTGTGACCACAGAATCTGGTTTTGAACTCCCTGGGTCTCCGCTTCTCTTCTGCACTGTGTGGAGTGCAGTCTGCCAGCCCGCCTGTATGACCATCCGGAGCCGGGCAGGGCTGGGGAGCCAGCGAAGTTCATCCTCGGCGGGCACCCTCCCCTCCCCCAGCGCCCCCTCCTCCCTCATCTAATGCCCTGCTCACCCTGGGGCACAAAACGACCCCTCCTATCTAAGGCTCTTGGCTCAGTATCTGTAATTACCAGACCCTGACCTGAAACAAGCAAACAGGCAAAAAGCCACTTCCTTCTTTTTTATTTTATTTGTTCTCCACAGGTAGGGCACCTACCTGTAGAGGTCTAGAAATGTTGCAGCTGTAATTAACAGCTGTCTGGGTCTTTCTCGGCAGTCTTACATTCAAGTACATCTTTAAAGTCTCAGTCCACTTTCAGTCGTCCAAACCCTATGTTTTGCTCAGAAATAAGACTTCCTCGGTAGCATCCCCACAAGACTTAGCAATATTCGGAGGAGATGAGGAGATTCATCACACCATCCTAAACTCACACTTTCTTCAAATCTATCGCTTCCTCCTGGAAAAGGGATTCTCTGGTAAATCTTCCAATCACCTCGACCTCATGTTTGGCCGTGAGGCAGCCACTTCCACGTGCCAGTCATTTACACAATCAGCAGCGTGAGGGAGCTGCAAGAACCTAAGAGGGATGATGCGAAAGGTGGGAAATGGCCTGAGCTAAAAATCACATCTGTGAGGCATCCAATCACAGATAATAGAGAAAATGAAGGGTGTGAAGGGATAAAGCACAGAGAAAAGAAGAGAAAGGGAGTCCAGAGAGCACCTTCCATGGAGTGAGAGTAAGGGGAGTTGCGGCAAAAGTCATCAGAGGCACAGATGGGAAACCGGGCCAGCCCAATGTCACAATAACCACAGAAGGAAAGCATCTCATCCATCCCAAGCGCTGCAGGGTTTCAGAAGGACATCTGAGAATAGACAACCTGATGTGGCAGTTAAGGGGTCCCTGATGGGCTCTGAAAAGTCAGGACATGAAGGGGTGAGGGTGAGTTCCATAGTGAAAAGGCAGAGTCACAGGGAGGTGAAAAGAAAAGGTGTGCCGTACCGAGAGCCACCAAGCTCCTGGAGAGCCTGTGCAGAGTTGCAGATGGGCACTTCTATACGCACATATTGGATTGAGCACACATGATCATTTCCACTCCTTCCTAAAATCAGTTTAAAATTATAGTTTTTTTTTAAGTTATAAACACATGCAAGAAAATGGTAAGGAAAACAAGACCCTATCAACAACATTTTGTATAATAGAAAGCAAATGGATAGTGGAACCTGGCTTTATAGGGAAAGAAAAGCTGAAACGTAGCTGTTCACAGATCAGGATGCCAGGAAGAAGCCAGCTGATCCACACTGCACTGCAGAACCCAGAAATGCTCATGAACTAGATCCACTGGGGGCTTCTGACTTCTATTACAGAGGTTATATTAAATATAGGAACTAGTCTAAAGTCTGTATATCCCCTGCCCTGGACCACGAAGCCAGGTGACTGTCCCTCCCCAACTCCAGCAGCAGCCAAGAGGTTTGTCCTCTACACAAACTTCGACCCAGAGAGACTGTGGGCTCAGGTACACCACACATGGTCAAGGGCACAGGGACGAGGGACAGCTGCACCCACAGCAGTAGGTTAAGTGAAAGTTTGCAGAGTAAACAGCAAGACTTGCAGCTCTCAGAACACTGATAGCTGAATTTATATCATATCCCCTAGTCAGAGGATCAAAAGGTTTCTCTCTAAGGAAATTAGTAGTCCAAAACAAAAGCTGGGTTCCCCCCAACAAAATTCTAAAATGAGACCCAACAAACTACAAGCCACACATATAAACAAAGAACTTCCAATTGGGCTTTTGGTGTTTTACTCTTAAGTGGTAAAAGACAGCTGAGGACTGGCAAGCATTGAAAGAAAAACTCTAAATGTGAAGAGAGATCAAAACATGCAAAATGAACAGAACAAGGAACTCAGAGGAAATGGACAATTCAGGAAACATAAGAAAACTTTTTAAAAATGATAATTAATAATCTTAGATATGACATTGTAGTCATGAAACAAGAACAGAGAGCTATGAAAAGGAACAGGGAACATGAAAGAGTACTTGGAAATTTAAAGAATAAGAGCAGAAACAAAGTGTTCAATAGTAGCACTTTAAGATAATGCTGAAGAGATTTCCTGGAAAAGTGAACAAACTGTCAAAGAGAAGAAAATTAGAAGGAAAAAGGATAAAATAGAGGATCAATCCAAGATTTTCAACATCTGAATAAAAAGCATTATAGAAGGAAAGAACAAAACAAACAAAAAAAAACCAATGGGAGAAAATAACAAATAAACAACACAAGAAGTTTTTCCTGAAATGAAGAACATGAGTTCTCAGGTTAAACAGTATCCAACTCAATGATCATAACATTTAGAAATGCCAACGATAAAAAGAACTTTCAAAATCTTCCAGTGCAAAAGGGACAATATATCTAATACAAAGGAGCAGACATCAAAATGGCATCAGATTAAAAACAGCCAAACTAGAAGCTGGACAATCATGGAGCAATGCTTTTAAAATTCCCAGATTTGATAGCAAGCCCAACACATGTAAGAGTAGAATTAAGACATCTTCAGATATTCATAAGTTTTTTCATAAAAAGGTATCTCCCATGTATCTTTCCTTAAGAACACTACTTGAAGATGTGCTCCACAAAAATACGTAACTAAACAGGAAAGACAGACACATAGGTTTCAAGAAACCAAAGATCCAGCATAAGATGAAGATCAAGGACATTCTACAATGGTGGCTCCAGGACAGCTGTGTGGCAGTCCTGGAGGTCAACCAGCCCAGACTGGAAAAGGCGGAACTCGCATTCGAGCAGCTGACCTGCTGTATATGACCACATTAGTTGATCTGCCAGAAGAATTTGGGGCTGGATTCATAAAGGGAGCATAAATAACTAGACATGAGGTAATTACTATCTCAAGATAAAACAAAAAAGGAATTAAAAATGCTGTATACTACATGGCTTGGCAGTAAATCATATTTATATTGTTACAATAAATTAAACATTGAAATTAATTTAGCCAAAAGTGTGGTATATAATTATATTGGAAAGAATGGAAAGAGAGAGAAAGTGGGGAGACAGCATAAGAGAGCTAAATCTTTAATTCTACAAAACAATCAATAGATAATGTCTAAAAATAAAAAAATCAAAATCAAAGCATGTTTTTAAATTTATTCCATATTTTAAGATATCACAAAAAGCAGCTAAAATAGATGACAATGATACCTCTGGGGTATGGGAATTAGGGATGAGAAGGCATGGGGCAGGGAACTATAGTTTTTGTTAAAAGCTTTCCATTACTGCCTGACTTTTTCAACTGCATATTTATTTTGAAGGAAAAAACTCTAAATTAAAAAAAATACTACAGTCTAGTAAAGAACTTAAATATGTGTAAAATATGAATGAATCATAAAATGTGAGCTCTGAAAGGAAACACAGAAATTACTTTTCTAGGTCCTTGGCTCTGCGTTTAAATACAGCAATTGAGCTTTAGTAAGAACTTCTTAAGAGTTCTGTTTGCAAAATAATTCTAATGTTTTCAACTGGGTTTTTTTTTGGTGGGGGGGAGGTGGCGGAGACAGAGGGAGAGGGGAGGGACTGCAGATCATTTTTCAGATAAAACCTCAATTAGGCTAGAGTGTGGGTTATTGACTTTGGGCTGGAAGGGATGTTAAATCCCACCTGATGCTCTGAATGACACTTGCCCAAGCCCGCACAGCTGACTCGAACCTGCTACCATGCTTCCAGTGC
The DNA here is from genome assembly GCA_004026745.1 of Myrmecophaga tridactyla. Lineage (NCBI taxonomy): Eukaryota > Metazoa > Chordata > Mammalia > Pilosa > Myrmecophagidae > Myrmecophaga > Myrmecophaga tridactyla. Next base: position 1,406 of record PVIY010047551.1, on the reverse strand, counting down.
TGGTCTGACTCTGTTGTGTATCCCAGAAAAGCCAAGTTCTTTAATCCTCATTCAATATTGCTGGGTGGGAGCTTTCTGATTGTTTCCATGGAGATGTTTCTCCACCCATTCAAGGTGGGGTTGCTTACTGGAGCCCTTTAAGAGGGAACCATTTTGGAAAAAAGCTCTAGAGCCCACAAAGCCAGAGATATTTGGAGATGAAGAAGGAAAACGCCCCCGGGGGAACTTCATGAAACAAGAGGCCAGGAGAGAAAGTTAGCAGGCATTGCCATGTGCCCTTCCAGCTAAGAGAGAAACACTGAACTTGATGGGCCTTCTATATGTGAAGGTAACCTCTCATTGGTCCTTAATTTGGACATTTTCGTGGCCCTAGAATGGTAAACTTGCAACTTAATAAATTTCCCCTTTATAAAAGCCATTCCATTTCTGGTATACCGCATTCCAGCAGCCTGCAAACCAGAACACCTCCCCACCCAGAGCATGTGCTTTATTCTAAGTTCCTCCAAGCGGGAGAACCAGAAGCGATGAAAGGAGTCCTGGCAGATTCTGGGAACAACTGGGCAAGCACTTTGGATACATTTTCTCCAAAGGGCGCGAATGAAAAACCATCTTGGGGCAGATACCAGGCCACAGGCACTGTTCCTAAATGATTTTCTTCCTAAATGACTTTCTCTTTCAGACCTGGCTGAAGACCCCATAGGCAACCTCAGGAGCAGGGGTGACGATCTGAGGAGAAGGTCGTCACAGAGATGAGAATGGCAAATTAAATCTCATAGAAAGGGGCTTCCTGTCACTAGGCTTGGGCTGTCACCACAGAGGACACCCCCATGCGTCAGCAACGTGGGCTCGGCTGACACCTCCTCCTTCCCACAGGGAGCCTTCAGGTGAAAAAGTCTGCTCAGATATAAGGACTCTCTAAGTCATGGCAAGAGAATTATTGCAATTTTCTGTTTCCTGGCCCCAGTTTCATGTATCCGTTGCGTGGATGCCCCTGAGGCAGAAAGCAGCCATCCCAAACTCCTGTGCAAATGAGATCTGGTGACAGGGCTGGGGGCAGGCCCTTGGCTGTGAGGAACTGCGGCCTCCTTCCAACACTCAGCAGAGAGTCTGGGCGGCAGAGAGAGCTGGCTCTGAGGCCTGAGGACCCAAATGAGCCCCACGGACAAAGGGCCTGCGAGGGCAGCTTAGCAGACTTTTCTTCCCGGCAGGAGACAGTGTTTGGAATCATTAATTCGTTTGCAAAGAAAGGAGCTTGCACTCTGTCACAATAACTCTGACTCTCTTCCTTGACCACAAACCACAGGCTGCATACTTAGTTGACTACAAGGACATACATTACCAAAAAGAAGAAAAAAAGATCGAAAGCAGCATTCTTTTTCCCTCATTTGCAAAAAAAAAAATACTGG
>PVIY010047550.1:0-17790 GCA_004026745.1 Myrmecophaga tridactyla | reverse complement strand
TAGACAGGGGGAGGGTGGTGAGTTTGCTTGTTGTGTTGGCTGGAGAGAGAGGCCACATCTGAGCAACAAAAGAGGCTCTCTTGGGGTAACTCTTAGGCCTGAATTTTAAGTAGACTTGACCTATCCTTTGTGGGGTTAAGTTTCATATGAACAAACCCCAAGACTGAGGGCTCAGCCTATAGCTTTGGTTCTCCACGCTGCTTGTGAGAATATCAAGAATTCGACTTGGGGAAGTTGAATTTCTCCCCATTCTCACCATTCCCCGAAGGGGGCTTTGCAAATACTTTTCCACTCACTGATCGAATCACTCTGGGATTCATCGGTGCATCACTCTGGACAAACCAACAAAATCTCATGTCCTACCTGAGATTCCAAGTACTTATGGTGTTCAATCAAACTATCTACATAAGTTATATTAGGAAATGCTCTAGTCAAAATATAAATTTTGTACCGAATAAACATTTTTTGCTTTAGTCTCACACATAAGGTGAGATTTTAAAATATTAATTACAATCTATTTTCAGCATCCTGCAGTAATGACATTCCTTTGTTCTTCCTCATGCAAAAACATTTTTAAAATTTGTACATTTAGTCACTATTATTATACACTCTAGGCATTCCTAAATTATACCATCTCAATCTTTAACATCTATCTTTCTTTCTGATTTCATTTATGCCCCCAGTCCTCCTCCCTCTATCATTCTCAGATGCCGCTTCATTCAGTGTTTTAACATAATTGTTATTACAGTTAGGTAGTATTGTGCTGTCCATTTCTGAGTTTTTATATTCAGTCCTGTTGCACAATCTGTATCCCTTCAGCTCCAATTACCCAATATCTTACCCTATTTCTATCTCCTGGTGGTCTCTGTTACCAACGATATATTCCAAGTTTATTCACTAATGTCAGTTCATATCAGTGAGACCATACAGTATTTGTCCTTTTGTTTTTCGCTAATCTCACTCAGCATAATGTCCTCAAGGTCCATCCATGTTGTTACATACTTCATAACTTTATTCTGTCTTAAAGCTGCATAATATTCCATCGTATGTATATACCACAGTTTGTTTAGCCACTCGTCTGTTGATGGACATTTTGGCTGTTTCCATCTCTTTGCAATTGTAAATAATGCTGCTATAAACATTGGTGTGCAAATGTCTGTTTGTGTCTCTGCCCTTATGTCCTTTGAGTAGATACCTAGCAATGGTATTGCCAGGTCATATGGCAATTCTATATTCAGCTTTTTGAGGAACCTCCAAACTGCCTTCCACAGCGGTTGTACCATTTGACATTCCCACCAGCAGTGGATAAGTGTGCCTCTTTCTCCACATCCTCTCCAGCACTTGTCATAATGGCCATTCTGGTGGGTGTGAGATGATATCTCATTGTGGTTTCGATTTGCATTTCTCTAATGACCAGGGAAGTTGAGCATCTCTTCATGTGCCTTTTGGCCATTTGTATTTCCTCTTCTGAGAAGTGTCTGTTTTAGTCTTTTTCCCATTTTGTAATTGGATTGGCTGTCTTTTTGTTGTTGAGTTGAACAATCTTTTTATAAATTCTGGATACTAGACCTTTATCTGATATGTCATTTCCAAATATTGTCCCCCATTGTGTAGGCTGTCTTTTTACTTTCTTGATGAAGTTCTTTGATGTGCAAAAAAGTGTTTAATTTTGAGGAGTTCCCATTTATTTATTTATTTCTTCAGTGCTCTTGCTTTGGGTGTAAGGTCTATAAAACCACCTCCAAGTATAAGATTTATAAGATATTTCCGTACATTTTCCTCTGACTGTTTTATGGTCTTAGACTTAATGTTTAGGTCTTTGATCTATTTTGAGTTCATTTTTGTATAGGGTGTGAGATATGGGTCCTCTTTCATTCTTTTGCATGTGGATATCCAGTTCTCTAGGCACCATTTATTGAAGGGACTATTCTGTCCCAGGTGAGTTGGCTTGACTGCCTTATCAAAAATCAAATGTCCATAGATGAGAGGGTCTGTATCTGAACACTCTATTCGATACCATTGGTTAATATATATATCTTTATGCCAGTACCATGCTGTTTTGACCACTTAGCTTCATAATATGCATTAAAGTCAGGCAGCGTGAGACCTCCGACTGCATTTTTTTTTCCTCAGGATACTTTTAGCTATTCAGGGCACCCTGCCCCTCCAGATAAATTTGCTTGTTGGTTTTTCTATTTCTGAAAAGTAAGTTGTTGGGATTTTGATTGGTATTGCATTGAATCTGTAAATCAATTTAGATAGAAAATTCACCCTTTTTAAGTGTATCCTATCCACAAGGATGTGCAACTATCACAGCTATCTCATTCCAGAACATTCTCACCATCCCCAAAAGACACCCAATATCCATTAGCAGTCTCTCCTCCCAACCCCTGGTAACTATTAGTTTATTTTCTGTCTCTATGGATATGTGGCCTTTTTGTTGGCTTCTTTCAACATTCACCTCTGTTGTAGTGTATATCAGTACTTTATTCCTTTTTATGGATGAATACTATTCCATTATGTGGATATACCATATTTTGTTTATCCTTTCATCAATTAATGGAAATATGGGTCGTTTCCTCCTTTGGGCTATTATGAATAGTGAATATCTCTGTAAAAGTTTTTGTTTGAACCTGTTTTCATTTTTATGTTTAACTTTTTGAGGAACTGGCAAACTTTTCCACAATGACTGCACATTTTACTTTCCAACTAGCAGTGTATTAGAGTCCCAGTTTCTCCACATCCTCACCACTTGTTATTTTTTTGTTGTTGTTACAGCCATTCTAGTAGGTGTCTCATTGTCGTTTTGATTTGCATTTTTCTAATGACTAATGATGTTGATCATTTTTTCATGTGCTTATTACAGATCCCTACATCCTCTTTGAAGAACATCTCTCCAAATCCTTTGCCCAATTTTTAAAAGTGGATTGTCCTTTTTTATAATTGAGTTGTAATTCTTTATATGTTCTGGATATAAATTCCTTATCAGATATAAAATTTGCAAATTCTTTCTCCCACTGTGTAGGTTATCTTTTTATTTTTTGATGGTGTCCTGTGAAGCACAAAAGTTTTTGATTTTGGAAAAGTCCAGTTTATCTATTTTTTCCTTTGATATTTGTGCTTTTAGTGTCATATCTAAGAAACCATTGCTTAATCTAAGGAATGAAGATTTACCGCTAAGTCTTCTTCTGTCAGTTTTAAAGGTTTAGATCTTAATTTTAGGTCTTTGATCCATGTTGAGTTGATTTTTGTATATGATATGAGGTAGGGGTCCTAATTCATTCTTTTGCTTGCACATATCTAGTTGTCCCAGCATCATTTGTTGTAAAACTATTCTTTCCCATTGCATTATCTTGACATCCTTGCTGAAAATCAGTTGACCATAGATGTGAGGATTTATTTCTGGATCTCAAATCTATTCCATTGATATATATGTCTATATTTATGCCAGTACCATAATGTCTTGAGTACTGGAGATTTGTAGTAAGTTTTGAGATGTTTTCAAATGAAAGTAATGAAATACACAATATACTATGTAAGGCCATGTATTATTTATATTGAATTACAAGTTGTCTGGAAGTAGGCTGCTCTCAGATTAGCTTGGCATAGAAACAATGTCATCCAGTCCCAGGATTTTACCACCCTCTTCTCTTCTATCTTTGATGTCAACAAATATCCTCATGGTTACAAGATGGTTGCTGCAGCTCAAAACATCATGTCCTCATACTACAGTGTCCCAAGCAAGAATCAAGGAGCATGTTGACAAAATTCTTCTTGTGTTCTTCCATCTCTTCAAAGAGAGCAATCTTTTCCAGAAGTCTTTAGATAGCTTCTTTTTATGTTTTGTGTGTTCCCTTATACCAATCATGATTCATTTCTGGGGCATGACAAATGGCCACCCACAAAATTGGATTCTCAAAAAAAGGGGGAAACGACTGACTGACGCTGACATAACCAACACTACCTGCCAAAATATGTTAAAATGTAAACAATAAAACCACAATTGTCCATAAGCCTACCAACCAGACTTAATAACGGAAATTTTTTAGGGTGAGAAAGTCTACCCTAAATTTCCTTAGTACCAGCTCCTACAGATTTGAAATTTCCTATTTTCTTCCTCTGTTATTGACTCAAATCCAGAGCATGCTGTTCTTTTCATTCCTCTCAAATACTTCCTAGAGCTCCCTGAACTCTTGATCTGAAAGGTACACAAGTGGTTTTTCAACTTTATAAAATAACCATAGGCCTTGGAGGCTTGTACCATGCTGCTTTCTGCTGTTTTATCTTCTTGTAAACGATTCATTTTATAGTTGAGAACAGTGTGTCACTTCTGCCAACTCTAAAGTTATTTTTTAGGATAAAAGATTAAAAAAATACTTTTATATCCTTTTTCTTGGATGCTGAACTGTACTTTTCTTTTGCTCCTGCTGCTAAGTGCCAAATATTTGAAATTCCTAGCAATAATCCTACCAAATTATTCTGTATTTTTTAGTGATAATGGGAAAATGATCTATTTTTATAACCCATTGCCCATATTTGTTTGATGGTCAGGGTACACCTGGCCTTCAGAGCTTCTACTATGTAGCAAACTATTGATATTGGCTGATTTCTGATATATATTTTTATCATTTTACTCCTGTTATCTGCACCTCGCTGATATGGCTTATCTTTGCAGAGTCACGATTTTGCATACATCTTTTCACTTTCCTTCTAGCATTTATTGTATAGGAGTAGAGAACAATTGTGTTTAAGTAACTGCTCTCCTATCACCCATAAAATAGTGTTACTTTTCAGTGTAGATTTTTTCTTCTCATCATGTTTTATTCTTATTTAAATGAGATAACCAAAGGGAGGGAGGACTTTTTTGTCACATTTAGTTCCTGGAGTAAAAAAAAAAAATATGTCCTAAAGTCATCCATACCCTATAAATTTTATCATGAAGCCAAAGCAAATTATAATTTATAAATCCAAAATAAATTTCTCTTTTTGTCTCTCAATTAATGTACAAAAGCTGAAAAATTAGCAGCTGTATCATTTTAAAATGCTCTTAAATGCTTTTCCCATAAATCTTCAGCAAATTACCCAGCTTCTCTGTGCCTCAGTTTCTTTATCCAGGAAATAGTGGCCGATAATATCTTTTTCCACTTGACCTTGGAAGAAAATTGTGAGACTCAGCTGACAATATATGTGATGCCTCCTTTATTTATTTAGGAAAAGAGTGCTATATAGATCAATTTATTACAATTTTATTTTTGTCATTGTTGCTGTACATGTAAATTAAGTATAAATAGAAGGTGACAAATTATGGGGGTGGGAAATCAGTCACAAGATTGATACTGTTTCTTTAAAGAAGCTTCAACCCTTGCTCCCTGGTCTACATAGGTTTCTTTAGAACAATCATCCCCTTGAATGACTTCAGGAGCTCTCACATCTACATGGATGACTTCTAAAATTTAACCTGGCCACAATCTCCAATATCTAGTCAGTGGATTTAACTAGTAAAAATGTGCACAATGCAAAGTCTTTCGTATTTACTATTGCGTCCTTTTTTGAACTTCATCATACAATAAAGAGAGTACTCCTTCTTTTTCCATAAGCGAGGAGAATTTGGCCTGATGAAATAATGGATGAGGCTTTTGTAAAAGACAGGAAGGTTTTGTTTTATTTTTCTTTTTGTCTTATAGGAGGGGAATGATTTTGCCAAAGAATCAAAGTTGAATAGATGCATCTGTGTTGGGTATCATTTCTTTGGATTTGTAGTGTTTTAGATCTTTCTGATACCAAAAAATACATATTCAAAGTCATAAGGTAGCTGCAGAATCCCGCCAGCCAACTGGTCAACCTTTAGCTAATGGTGACAATACCTGGTGGTTCCACTTAAGGATTCCACTGCTCCTGTATGCTTCTTTCCATCTCCTCCTACTTGAGGCCATGACTAAAGAAGTTTCAGTGCTCTCTTAGCCAACTGGAATGGGGAAAGAAAGCAGAAAAGAGGAGAGAATGAAAATCCATCTAACTCTGGTTCAAGTCGGATTGAAACTGAGCTTATTTCCCACTAAGCCCTCCTGTCTCCTCCTTGGGGAGGGGTATAGAAGGGAAGAGGGACATACAGAACCCCTGAGAAAGGAGCCTATTTCCCTTCATCTCTCTCACCAATCGGTCACCACAGGAGAGGACTGTGGTACCCTAGAAGCATGCACCTCCACCCACCAACCTCACACTCCATTCTGCGTGTTAATGGTTCCCAGGGCCTGAGAAGCTGCTGTCTCCTTCAGCTTAGTTAAGTATACATTCCCACTACCCTACTTCAAACCATTTCCTTCTCACCCCTACACCTCCCAGCTGGACTTCCCTGGCCTACCCTTACCTCTCAAGCGTCCCCTCTTAACCTTTTCCCTTAATTTCCACAAACATGGAATCCTTCTTGCCATAGGGCTATAGTGCCTTAGACCAACTGTTTGTGCCTTCCCCATTCCCTTCACCTGGTTATTCCCTGCTCACCCTTCAGATCGCAGCTTTAATGTCCAATCCTCAGGGAAGCCTTCTCAGATCATGCCCTCCCCATACTACAGTAATTGTCCCTATTAGATCCCCCAGTGGCAGTGCGTGCCCAGACATTACTTACTCAAATGTCTGACTTCCCCACTATTGGACCCACTGAGATAGAGATCATCTCTGTTGTCACCATTGTGTTCTAAGTGTTTAGTTCACTGTCTGATACTTAGTGCAAACTCAATAAATATTTTCTTAATGAAGGAAAGTATATATTTTGGGAATGGATGAACTTCTTTCTGTATTCACTGTTGAGACAAATAGTCATTCATTTGTCAGTTCAATAAACATTTATTGATTCCCTGCTTTGTTCCAGCCCCTGTGTTAAGCACTCGGGGAACAAATATGAATAAGACCCTTTTCCTCTTTTACCAGTGGTTTCCGACTGGGGGCAGCTACCACCCTTCCTCGGGGCGTTGAGATGTGTGTGTGGAGATGGTCGTTGTGGCTGTCATAGTGACTGGGAGTCCTACTGGCATTCAGTGGGCAGGACCCAAGGGCACTAAGTATCTCCCCATGCATGGGATATGCCTATACAAGGAGGCACTGTCCTAGCCAGTACTGCCACCGCACGCCCCTACCCCCACCCACATGGGACTTCCTCACAGACCTTACAGTCGGGCAGAAAAAAAGTGAACCCAAAGAGGCAATGTCTCGTCATGTGTGCAGTGTCCCTAGCAGTAGATGGCCCAAGAAGAGGATCACTCCCTTGGGGTGGGTGGGTAGGTATTGAGAAAGTTACTTTTTTTTAACTTTGTAAAGAAAGATCGTGCCCCTATTAAGGAGCCTCTAATTTAAATGAAATAATAAAACCAAAACTTAAAGTACCAAAATATAAATAACTGATGACAAAAATCACGCTCTTCCTTTTATGATAATATCAAAAATAAAGGAAAAGAAAAATAATGGGGAAATTATTCCAATTCTTTCTCAAAGGGCTTTGATTTCATTATAATTCTTTGTGAGTATGTGAAAAACACTAATGATGGTTTCATGTCTTCCCCAATCTGCCTTTGGGGAAGAAAATATCAAGAGGGTAGAATGTTTGCCCACAGCGAAGGGCAGGTGCGAGGCAGAGCAGGTGTGTGTAGTGCTAAGTTGCCCAGGATTCCTGAGTCTCTGCACCACGATATTTTGGACAGGAGAGTCCCTTGTGGGGGCTGTCCCAGGCATTGAAGGATGTGTACTGGCGTCCCTGGCCTCTGCCCTCTAGATGCTAGGTTATGATAACCAGAGTGTCTCCAAACATTACCAACTGTCCTTGAGGGTGGGTAGAGGAAATTGCCCTCGGTTGAGGCCATTGAACCAGACCTTGTTTTCATCCACTTGAAGCCCAAGTCAGACCCAAGTTCATGGTCTTTTGAACTCTACTGAAAGCTCATTTTCCATCAGATTTTTGCCACACTGTATAGAAAGTACAGTGGAAAAACTCCCACAGGAATTATGGGAATGGGAAGCTGCTGTTTTACCACCTTGCTATCTGTCTCTTTCTAAAGACAGGGGTTGGCCATCTGTGCTGTCTTCCTGGCACTGTGCTCTTCTTCCTGCTGATTGCTCAAAGGAGAACCTATAGGAGCCACGGGAATAATGACAATTTCTCTTTTACGTCTGTAGCAGAACTCCCAGGTGTCTGAGTAATGCTGTCACCTGAAGGATCTTCTTAAGCCTCTGGAGAGAGATACAGGAAATTACAGTGTATTGCAGGGAACACTGATTCTGGGGAGGAAAGAAAATCCTCTTCTTAAATTAAAAAAAAAAAAAAGGCAAGATAATTTTGAAGCTAGCTTGATTTAGCTCCCTTTCCACAGGAAATTTTAGACCAGCTTAAGGGTGTGTTTATGGAATCAGGCTTTTCCCACATGGCTAGTCTGTCTTGCATTTCCCTCCCTCTAAAATCCCACTTATCTTAGGGCTTCAAATGTCTCCTTCTGCAGGAAAGAGAAACCATTTGGAGAAGAAGACGCTTCCATATTTACACTGGTGGGAAGATGTCTTTTCCCATCTTGCAGTCTGCATTGAGATTACTTCAAGTCCATAAGAAAGGTTGGCTCTGGTGGCAAAGATGGAGCTACAAAAGGCTTTGGGGGAATTTGAAAGAGAACAGCAAAAGTGCTCCCCCAAAGCAAGTCACCACCAACTTATACTCCCAACAAACAGAAGGGTGACAGGAAAGTAGACTTAGATAATTGGTTGAAATAATAAAAAACAAACCAACTGTGTTTTACTTTTACTGTTTCATCTAAATGCAAATAATTGAAACAATCTCTGATTTGAATGGAGGTGATTTGTCTTCTCTGGGTGCTTACCCTTTGCCAGACACTTTGCTAAATAATTTATATCTCCAAAACCCTACTAATGGGTTCTGGTATTATGCCCATTTTATGGATGAGGACTTTGAGGCTTTGTGGGGTTAGGATACTTGACTCAAGTGCCCACAGGCCTTGAACAGCAGGGATTTGAAATCAAATGTGTCTGTTTTAGGAGTCTGCCCTCCTAACCACCAACTTCTAGCTGCAGAACTTTCATCTCTTACAAGTTCCCGGGTGAGGCTGATGCCACTGGTCCAGGGACCTCACTTCGAGAACTCTGTGTTTAGTTTCTTGGCTCTTAAAACAGATACCAAACACTGGGATGGCCCAACACAACAGGAATTTATTGGCTCGTGGTTTCAGAGGCTAGAAGGCCTGCTTCCTTCTGGGATCGATATCTTCTGGCCAGCATTCTTTAGGTTTTCTTGGCTTTTCTGTCCCATGCCAATGTACAAGGGAGCATCTTCCCCTTCCTCTTCTGGGTTCTGTTAACTTCTTTTTCTGTGGCTTCTCTTTCCATGTCCCAATTTCCTTCGCTTATAAAGACTTCAGCCATATAGCATTAAGGTCCAGCCTCATTCAGGAGATGTTACTAATAACATCTACAAAGGTCCTGTTTACAAATGGCTTCACACCAACAGGACCAAGGTTTGGGACTTGAACCTGCTTTTTGTGGGCGGCATGATTCAATCCCCAATACCCCTGCTGTAGCACATCCATTGCCCAAAAAAAAACAGTGTAAGCACTGATTTTGGAAATCTTGAAAGAAAACACCTGAGGTAGGACTTGACCAGTGACAGAAGCCCTTCAAACAGATAGAGAACAGCCAAGGTCTTTCTAGAGCATCTCTTCTGAGAGGGTGTGTCAAGAGACAGAGATAATTGACCTGTTGTAGGTTTTATTTGGGTATTCCCTTGGCTGCCTGACATTTCCGAGAACACGAACTGCATCGTTAAAAAAAATAAATAAAATGATATCACCATTCACTCATACTAATAGGCCATTTTTCAAGTCCAGTAGTTTTCCATCAGCATGACATTTCTTTTCCAAGTGTTGTATACTAGTTATTTTCTTTTGAGTCAGTAATACCTACTATATTCAAAGTCTATGTAAATACCATGACATTTATCTTGTAGAATTCATCAGAATACTCATCCTTATGAGTGCACAGAGTAGATTTATTGTAAAGAAAGGTTTGCAAATCCTTGATTGTGCCTCCTGTCCTATTAACTAGTCCAACAAAAATTCTTAGGCAATTTTACTAGTAATAAAAGAAGCATCATTTAAAATTTTCCTGATTATGGTCACTGAAAAACAACAGGGACTTTGAGGACAGATTTTGTGTTCCACGTCTTTCGACTGATTGAATTTCACCTGAATTAAGATTCTAAAGGTACATTTGAAACCTGAAATAAAGCTGATTTACTTGTCGATAATCTGTTCTGAAACCTCCTGAGCTAGTGCAGAGGAAAGGCTTTGGCACCTTACCTTTCTGCCACTTAATAGAAAAGATAATCTAGGTGTGAAACTGCCATTATAATACAGACAGTTGTCCTACAGTTGGATTCAGGGGGAAATTCCAGCTAAATGGGAGATGTGCTGCAGTGCCTTTGCTGTGAAAAATGTTATGGGAGTGCAATCTACACACCTGCTGAAGGGAAATAGAGACTGCTGGTGTGTGGGACTCCTCAACTCCCTTCTCAAAATGCCTTAAGCAATATCAATTCTTGAGGGAGAAGTGGAAAAAATAAAGAGAGCGAGAACAAATAATTATCTGGTGACTTCACAAGTGGTGGAGCAGTTTCCTTTGGTTTGGAGTTGAGAATAAACTACCACTGCAGGTCTGTACTGGATAACTTCTTCAGGGTGGACATGTCCAGAGGCTGAATTTTCCCAAACCAAATCAAGAATACTCTGATGGGCTTCTATTTCACAGCAAATAGTAACTGGAGCTCTTTGCTAGGGGCCAAGACCCTTTTCGTTTTTCTCATGATCTGACTGCTGCATTGGAATTGGCCCAGCGCAAAGGGTGAGGGAACCTGTCCTCCTCCCCGCAGCAACAGCAGCTGGTTATTTTCTTGGAGACTTTCAGGTTAGGAGCAAAGACAGTTTCTGGAGTAGCTACACGCTGTTGCTTTGAGACTGCTGTCTTCATCTCCCGGCTCCAGCAGAACCAAGGAAACATTCAGGGTTTTTCCCCCAGGAGTGGGGTCCAAAGGGATGCTTTGGAGGATTTTTTTTTTTTTTCCCTCCTGCATCTGCGGCTGCCTAGAGGTGTTTAGTCAGTGTGGATAGAGCAAGATGCCAAGCAGAGACCCTGTAGTGTAAAGCAAGGTACTCCCCAAGGCAGTTAAAGAGACTGAAGCTGCTGTGAGTGCGTGTGTGTGTGTGTGTGTGTGTGCAGGCCGTGGAAGCCCAGCGCGCTGAAATGCAGCTCGCCTCTTCGCCTGCAAAGAGTTGCTTCACACCCCTCCCTGCCCAGCGCACTCGGGGAGCGCAAGGGGGAGTCCTCGCTGGCCAGGGCTCCCCGTGCCCCCGGAGCGCCGAGGGCTCGCCTGGCGGAGCTTAGCGCAGCTTTCCCGGCGCTGCGAGCGGGCGGGGGTGGACACTGGGCTTCTGTGTGCCAGCCGCAGCCGTTGGCTGGCGGGGGCCCAATCCGGGGCATGCCGCCGGAGCCCGGCCAGGACGCACGGTGAAAAGACGAGTTTGGTGGCAGGCTTGACCCCCGGTTACCAGCAGAAACGGCGCCAGTGTTTAGGCGGTCGCGCCTCTGTGGCTGAGCTCGCGGGGCTGCAGCTGCGGGAGCCGGCGACCCCCGGGAGCGGAAGGAACGAGGAGGCATGGCTTCGGTGTTCATGTGTGGAGTGGAGGACCTGCTATTCAGCGGCAGCCGCTTCGTGTGGAACTTGACAGTGTCCACACTGCGGAGATGGTACACGGAGAGGCTGCGGGCTTGCCACCAGGTGCTGCGGACCTGGTGCGGACTGCGGGACGTATACCAGGTGAGCCAAGGCGCGCAGCGCCAGAGGGCCCTTCCAGGATGCCGGGCGCTCGTGGCAACCTGTTTCCAACCTGTATGATTTTATTCTCTCTCTCTCTCTCTCTCTCCCTCCCCACCGCTCTCTAAACTCCTTGCAGGCTCTTAGCTCTCGGGTCAAATGCTCAGCAGCTGTAGATAACTGTTGCCTGACAAAGCTTGCCTTGATTTTTTCCACCTGGGCATGGGGGCGCTTATGAATAAGTCCGAGCATTTGCAGACCCCTGTTTTAGCGTGATCGTGTTTTGGCTGGCACTTAGCTTAAAAAAAAAAAAAAAAAGCTGTAGCTTTGCAGCAGAGGGGTCTGCAGAGAGAGACTTTGACATTCAAATGAGTCCTTCTTTTTATTGCATTGGCATAGGGGTAGGCATTCCAGGGGCTGTGGTTTCATGCCAGCAGGGCCTTAGTGAATTTGCATTCTTCCACTTGATTTTATTTCGATTTCCATCAGGCAACTCCAACTTGCAAGGCAGAGCCAGGAAAAGCTGATTCTGTGTCTACTGGCTTTTGGAAGGAAGGACAGCGAATCGTCCACCCTTTGCAGGAGGATGACAGACTAAGGAAGGGAGGGGTGGCCTGGCTGAACGTTGGAATGCTTACGTTTGAATTTACTCCCTGTCACACAACACAGCCCCTTCATTTCTCTCCAGGTTCCATCCTGCAGGCAAAAAATGCAGTAACTTTGTTCAACTGTGAGATTGTTTATCCTATCTGGGACTGTAGCTTGCCAAGATTTTTTTTAAACAGTAATTTGTGAATTTAAAAATCCTGTGCTTTTGTTGTTAATATTTTTAGTTTTAAAATATCTACATTGTATTTAGAAAGATTATACCAGCTGTTTACTCTAGGAATAAATCACATTTTCTTTCCTGTGATATGGAACTCTGGGTTCCATCCACCCCAACCCAATTCCCCATATGGCTATAATTTATTTCTTAGTGTACCATGTCCCATGTGTGATCAAGCATCTGGTTTTAACAAGCCATAGTCTCCCACAACTGGGCAAAATTAAAAGGCCAGTGCCAAATGTTAGGGACCCTAAAGAATCACTGTCCCCTTACCATCCTTGTTAAAACATGGAGAGCATTTTAGCTGTGCTTTTGCGACTCTGGCTTTGTATAACATGTCTGTGATATCTTGTATTTGAAATGGAATCTGAAAGCCAGGTTGAGAAATGGGGCAGCACATGGGAGTTAAGAGTATTAGGGAGCTGTGACTATATCCCATCTGGCCACATTACACAGCTCACTTGGCTTTTTGGAGAGCTGTACAGGTCTCTCAGTCCTCTCTCTTGGGACATCACTGCTCAGCTTGGTCTGTAGGATAAAGGACTCTAATATGATTTGGTTTGTTCTCTTAAATGTTTGAGAAACTTTCAAAAAGAGAACACAAATATTGTAGGCAACCAAACTGTGCATTACTCCCAAGGGTTCAGGGGATTTATGGCTTATCTCTGATGCTGTTACTGAGCAATTCAAAAATGAATGTTCTCAAAGCCTGAGATTCCATTGGTTCTTTATAAGGTTGATCAATAATTATTTTTAAGCTGAACAGCAGCTTGAGGGACCAAGCTACTCAGTACATGTTTTCTGTTTTGTAAAATGGATCGTGACTGAGCCAACAGCCTCTCATATAATAAGAGGGAAGTTCACTTAAATTAATGATGGCCATTTTATGGGGATTGAGTCATAAGTAAAAAGAAAGTGATCTCTAGTTTAAAGTTTCCTGTGTCTCTGAAAAAATATAATTTTTGAAAAATATTTTAAACTTTGAGAGAACCATAGAATTCCTAACTGTACAACTTAGTTAATTGTTTGCAAAGAAATGCCATTTCTTTAATGCCTTTTATATATTGAGCAAGAAAGTAGTGACTTAACAAGGTAGAACTGAAAGTAAAAAATACAATGATTGATATCTTCTGCTCCAAGTTAAATAGACATAGGAGGGAATCCTACTTCTGGCTATGTGTGGTCATGCATTAGTTTCTCCATTTATAAAATGGGAAATATAATAGTACTGACAACAGAGGCTTGATAAGAGAATTAATTGACCAGTAAATTATTTAGCCCAGTGTCTAACAATAAAGCAAACAAAAAATGTCAATTCTGACATTTAAGATGTTTTTTGTTGTTAAGAGGAGACCTAACTCAAACTCACCTAACAAATAAAAAGAAGTTCAAACTACTAGCAGCAGTGTGACCTTCAGGTATGGTTTGATCAGGACACTGTGCCCATTCGCCGTGATTCTTTCAGCCCTGGTCTTGTTCACCTGTTGGCTTTATCCTCAGCTGCTTCCTTCCCTCATGATAGCAAATAGCTACAGCAGTTCCAGGTATTACATGAACATATCAAACCACCCAGAAAGAAAGAGTTTCAGGTTATCAAAAAAACTACCCTGATGGTCTAACTTAGGTCCTGTGTCCACAAGCAGTGTCATGCACTAATTGGCACAAGGAATGGGATTTTACACCCATGTAATCTCAGCAGGAGTGATACCCCCCACAAAGGGGAAGGGGAATTATTTTAGTGATGGGGGAAACAAAAAATTGCATTACTTTTATATATAAAGCATAGCTATACATATAATATATAAGTAGATATGCAATATATCTGTGTCATTAAAACTTTAGTTGAGGGTGGGGAGTGACTAGCAAACAAAAAATGCCTAAAAAGTTCCTTAAAGGAGTAATGATTTTTAAAAAGTTAAGAAACGCTGGACTAGGGTAGTTCAGTGGTAGGACTCTCGCTTGCCAGGTGGGAGACCCTGGTTCAATTCCTGGCCCATGCACTCCAAAATGAAAAAAATCCCACAATGGAAGAAGAATGAAATGTGACCCCCACTGCACAGCATACTAAAAAAAGAAAGATACATTGGATATCACTGACTGACTTAGGCCAGTAGGGGAGAGAACCCATTTTTGCAGCTGGGAGTGATGACTGGCCCCACCCAGACCCCATGTCTGCCAAACAGCCAGCAAAGGTAAAATGCTTGGTTGAAATGTAACCAGCAATGTCCACTAACTACGTCCATTCATATATGAATCTCAAATCTCGTGCTCTTTAAATAAAATAGCTATTTTTCAAGACGAGTGCAAAGATGAATCACAAATATTTTTACAAGTATTGGAAGTTGAACTAAGGGTCTAAGGGTATGTGAGCTCATCCTTATAAAACCCAGCCATATTGCTCTCCACTAATTATGAGTTTTAAACCATAGAGGGGAATGTTCCCCTGTACTGCCCAGCTTTCTGGCATGTCACACACCAGAGAGTTATACGTTTTATTGAACCCTGCTTTTTTTTTTTTTTTATCCCCTTGATGATAAAATGGTGTCATTTTTCTTGCTTCTAGTCTGAATAGTCTAGTTTGTAAGGAAATCTAATGCGCAAGCACCCTAGAGAGAAGAAATAAGGGTGGGGTGGGAGGTATCCATTACGTGAAATACCTGCAGTCCCCCAGAGTGTTTTGTTTATTCATACACTGTAAATGAAATGAGACCTCCCTCCTGTTCAGAGGTATCTGGCAACAACATTGTTGCCTGGCTGGCAAAGCTGGGAAGGCGCCATTTCTTTGGAATTGAATATTTCCTCCACTTCTAGATTTTGGAGAAGAAAGTGATTTAATTAGCCAACAACCATGAATAATTAAGAACTAGCTATAAGGCATTTCTGTAGTGATGTGACTGAATAAAAAGCAGTCGGCTCTGAAGCTGCCTTTGAACAAAGGCTTGCTTCATGAGTGAAAGTTTGAATTTGGTTAAAGCATTCCTGAGCATTCACCTTCAAGTACAGTTAGGCTCAATTCTAAAAGCCATATATCTATCCTGCTTATATCTTGCCAGGGTAGGTTGAGTTATAGCAATTGATCACATTAACAAAAAATAGAGGTAGAGAATGATGGAAAATGTTTTTGGAAATGTAAGATCAACATTCTTTCTCTTGAGTGTGAAACATTCTAACAAGCCTTCAGTTTGTGACTTTGGGATTAGGTCATCCCCCACCTTCCAATGTCCCAAGATAGACTTTCATATAAATCCTGAATGGAGTAGGATGCAACTTGGACAGAATCTGGAATGTTTTAAGTGACTATATCAGAGCCTGGGTCACCTCCCCATAAGCAGGCAGCTGGCACGCTGGGGTAGCCGCCACTTCTGAACCTGGCAGAAGCTGTAGGGTCATGTGGGGACTTCAAGTCTGACTTCAAACTTGAGCAAATGGCTGCCCCTATTTGAGCCTCATTTCCTCCTGGGTGAGAGGGAGAGCAGTAGCACCTGCTTTGTAGGGTAGGGTGAGAAATTCATGAGCTAATGTATCTAACACTTAGCCCCATGCCCAGCACATAGCAAATGCTCAATAAATATAGCTTTTGGTAAATCTAAAAAAGGTACTTGATAAAGGGTAATGAAGGACATTACTATTATTTTTGATACTGATAATACTTCTCTAGTAACTGAATTCCCAACTTTGCATGTGAGGATGTTTAGTAAAAGGGATTGTTGTATTTTTCACAAGAGCAAGTGTAGGGCGGCCTTGGGTATTTACACTTGCATTCTGCATGATAGACCCCATGTTCTCTTTTAAGCCCATCCATAAAATCAAGGAGACCATAAACATGTCACTCTGGGACCCCTGAGGAGATACTAAAGACTGATGACCCCCAACTGATAGCAGCTGTACTTTGTATCAGATCACATTAATTGGGAAAAGCCAAATCCCCCAAAGCCATATGAGCAATTTCAAACCATACACACATTGCCTGCCCCCACCCTTCGCTCCTCATGGTTCTGATTATATAAAAGAGCTGGGGGGGCTGGACTGTGGGCAAAATCTGACCTGCCACCTGTTTCTGTAAATGCAGTTTTATTGGCACGCAACCACATTTATTCATTTATTTGTTGTCTATGGCTACTTTCACATCACAACAGCAGAGCTGAGTGTTGTGACAGAGACCATATAGACATCAAACTAAAAATATTTCCTATCTGGACCTTTACAGAAAAAGTTTGCCAATTTCTGGCCCGGAAGAAAAAGGATATAGTGGGTAGAAAATGCTAGAGGAAGAAATTCAGAATTCGATCATAGAAAAATAGAACTGGAGATAATCTGGAAGAATTTGCTCAAACACCTTGACACTTGGGAGTTAATAAACAAATATTCAAATGAACGCTCAGTTTACCTTCTTAAATGCTTTGCTGTAAACATAATGATTGGAGTTATAGATTGATTCATTCACTCATACCAAAAATAATTATCACGCACCCACAATTTAACTTAGCAACACAAATTCAAAATACATCATTATACCTGGTCTCACGAAATATACTGTCAAGTAGAGGAAATGGTTAAGGGAACCAATGACAGGGCCCAGAGTGTTATAGAGGAACAGAGACTGGATCTAAATTGCAGAGGGGTTAAGCAAAGAATGGCAGAGAGAGCCAAGGAGATGTTATGGAGGAAGTGATTCTTAAGCCAATCTTTGAAGATGAAGAAAACCAGAAGGACATCTTAGGTATGGAACAGCATGACTTTTGTTGGGTGGATGATGAAGAGTTTTTAAGGCTAATGAGGGTGGGGTTGGGGGTAGAGATTGAGGAAAAACACCAGAACTTGAATGATCTTGTATTTTAAGATAAGGATTTTGAAGTTTTTCTTCAGAACTTTGCAGGGAGAGGAGAAATTGATGCTGGGGGTAAGAAGGGAAGATAAGTTAGACTGTTGCTGGGGTGTAGGTGAAATGTAGGTCAGGGTAAGATTATTTGTGAGATTTTGTAGGTTTTGCTGTGGCAACAACCAACCCCAGAATCCTAGCGGTAAAAATAATGAAGGTTTATTTTTCACTTACACTTCCTGCCCAATCATGGGTTGGCTGGAGGCTCTGCTCAGCACTGCCACC
>PVIY010047549.1:0-17769 GCA_004026745.1 Myrmecophaga tridactyla | reverse complement strand
AAAAGCCAGGGTGATTTCTTAGCTCTTGTTCATGTCTCTCCTCTCAGGAAGCACGATCTTTTGCTGTCCACTGGCTCAATTATGAAAAATCATTCCATATCTTTCCTTCAGGTCCTATTTGATAATGATGGAAAATTCTGTTCCACTCATTTCATTGTACCTAGAAGTAGAAGTCCCTTTCAAGTTTACCTAGATACTCTTTAATAAGTTAATAAAGTGGCTTTTATATTCTTAGCTTGCTAAACAAAAATGGATTTTGAATTATACCTAATGATTTTCTGCAATGACTGAAATGTGATAATGAATTTTTTCTTTAGTTTTTGTTGAACAGGCTAACCGCACAAGTTGATTTTTAAAGTTAAACTAACCTTACATTCTTGGGGGGGCACTTCTTTGTGATGTACTGTGCTTTTAATAAATTACTGGATTTTGTCTATTAATATTTTGTTTAGTATTACCGTATCAATATTCAGGAGTGGTTAGACTTTAGTTTTCCTTTCTTGTAATGATATCAAGTTTTGGTATCAAAGTTAAGGTTGTCTTAAAGATTGTTCTCATTTTTCTATTTTCAGATGGATGACTTGGTATAAAATTGGTACTAGTTTTTCTTAAATATTTGAAAGGTTTCAGAGGTGAGGCTTCTTGAGCTGGAGATTAATTTATGGGAAAGGTATTAAAAACACATTCAATTTATTGAATGATTTAGGAATACAGACATTTGCTATTTCTTCTTATGTTCATTATGTTTTATTGTGCCTGCCAATCAATTTTCTATTTCATCTAAAGTTTTAAGTTTGTTAGTAAATTTTGGTTGTTATATTATTAGCATCTCAACATCTATAAATTATGTAGCAATGTTCTTTCCATTGTTCATAATTTTAAAAAGAGTAACCTTGCTTGGTGTTCATCAATTATGCTATTTCAACTTCCTAAAAAGCTAAACATTGGCTTTGCATTTGTTGACTATTCCTCTTAAAATAAGTTGCCACGAACTTGTTGGCTTAAAGCAAAACCCATTTACTCTCTTACAGTTTTGGAGACCAAAGGTTCAAAGTGAGTTTCATTGGGTGAAATCAGGGTGTTGGCAGGACTGTGGTCCCTCTGGAGGTTCTAGGGGGTTATCTAACTCCCTGCCTTTTCCATTTTAGAGTGCCAGTCTTTGCATTCCTTGGCTTGTGGCCCCTTCCTCCATCTTCAAAGCCAGAAGCACATCATATTACTTCCTCAGGTTGCCTTATCTGTCTGTAGTCAGATCTCCCTGTGGCTCCTTCTTACAAGGACACTTGTACTTGCATTTAGGGCCCACCCAAATAATCTGGAATAATCTCCCTATTTTAATATCCTTAATTTAGCCACATCTGCACAATCCCTTTTGACGTATAAGGCAACATTCACAGGTTCCAGGGATTAGGGCCTGAATATCTTTGGAGGGAGCAGTTATTCTACCACAACTTTATTGCTTTTTCTATATAATTGTTTTCTATGCCATTAATTTCTGCTCTTATTTTTATTTCCATATGTTTATTTCTACTTAACTCACTATTTTTTAACCTTTTTTTGTAAATAGCTAGATAGTAGATTCGAGGCTTTTAAATTTTTTTAATACACGCATCACTATAAGGTTTTTGTTTTCATCTAAGTATATCTTTTACTTGTATCCCACAGATTTTAGTATGTAGCATATTTGTTATAGTTCAGTTTGAAATATTTTCTAATCTTGATTATGTTTTTTGGTCATCATATAGAAAGGTTTTATTTAGTTTCCAGACATATAGGTATATTTCTAATTATCTTTTTGTTCTTGATTTTGGCTTGATTCCCTGGAGTCGAAGTAAAAACTTATTCCTTGTTTAACTGGCTTTGAAATTAGCTTACTTAACTCTTATGATCAATTTTGGTAAATGTTTCATGAGTATTTTAAAAAAATATTATTTCTGGTACATTTTTCTCTCTCTCCATTTTGTCAGGATAATTATCATGTTGTTTCAATATTTCATGTTCCCACTGATTATTTTTCTGATTATTTATTATTGAAAGAAGTGTGGTAAAATCTCCTGCAACGACTGTACATTTTTTCATTTCTCCTTTAAATCCTGCCACTTTTGCTTTATACATTTTGTAGCTTTGTTATTTGCTGCACATAAGTTAGAATTCTTATAAATTCTTGGGGAATTTTGTAGAATTTATCACTATAAATTTTTTTATCATAATATCTACTTTTCTGATATCATAATATCTACTTTTCTGATATTATTATAGATATAGCAGTTTTATTTTAACTAGTGTTCACACATACATCTTCTTACATCACAGGTGTGTCTTCTTATATTCGATTTTTTTTTTTGCATTCTTTTATTTGAGGTTTGTCTTGTGTAAGTAGCATATATGTTTGCCTGGTTTTTAAAATTCTAATACTGTGTGAAAATCTCATCCACTCTTTTCCTTCCTTGAAAGAGTTTGGATAAGATTGACATTTTTGTTTTTAAATTTTTAATGAAATGCTTAGGCAAAAACATTTAGATTTAGAGTTTTGGGTGATAGGTTTTAATATATCTAAGAGTTAAATAAATTTTTTGTTTTTCACTGTTTTAGGTAGGTTTTATTAGATGTAGTTTTTTTGAGAGGGGCTCAATCATCTTTTTTGCCTATCAATTACATTTTATACATAATATCTAGTTGTCTACTTAAAGGGATCTACTTTTTACATCATGTTAATAGTTAAAAGCCAAGTAAGATGGCTAAACTTCAACCTAATATTTTAATATTCTCTGGACAAGGCAAGCTAGAGAGTCAATCACTTTACACACATTTAAGAGTAGTGCTCCAAAAAAATAATAATAAATAACGAGGAAGATGCTACAATTTAAAGCAGGGGAAAAAAAAATTATCTTGGTCTTGTTCACATTCCAGCAAATTATACTTTCATTTAACAGAAACAATGATATTGATATTTAAAAATGTTCTGCTTTTTAAATTTCTGATCTTCAATACAAATTAAAGTAAAACAGTAGTATTGGAGTGTTTTGGGGGGCAAATAGCTAGCAGCTACAGTCACCAGTGTAGCTGAGTCTCTTTATCAGTAGCCAGGCCCAGCCTGGGTATAGCTCTGACCGAAGGAAAGACCATTCCATTCCTAAGGGTTAGGCCCGCTTGGAGCAGGGGTCATGGCACTTCCAGGAGCTGGAGTAAAACCTGGTCTTGGTTGATAGGCCCCAGGTTGGCTTGGAGCCATTCCAGGTTGTGAAGTAGGGGCCGCAGTGTAATTAGTAGGCTGAGAAGTTTGTATGGTATAAGTTGGTGGAGGATAACTGCTCACCTGGTACTGCTGTGGTGGGTGGTTGAGCAGGCAGTTGCTGAGGCTGACCAGAAAAGGCAGGAGCTGGTGCCTGGGAGGTTGGTTGCTGGCCATATCTCTGGAACTGCTGCAGTTGCTGGGGTCCAGTCTGAGACTATAGGCTGCTGAATACTGTTGTGGTGGCTGAGGGGGAGCCTGTGGCTGCTGGCACCTTAGTCAGCCTGTGGTCGGTACTGTGGGTACATCTGACCTTCAGTCTGACCTGCCTGTGGCTGAACTCCTGGGGGGTGAGCTGCTGAGGAGGAGGAAGCAATGCTGTCAGGCTTTCTGTTCCTGGACGGTCTTCTGTAGGAGCATTGAGTAGCCCTGAAACCTGATCATCTGTTGAGCCAAATGCAGACATAACATTTTTATTGATTTTATCTTGGTTTTTTAAGAGATCAAAGGTTGACTCACTTGCAGCCATAACTTGAGTAGATTGCCTTCAGAAGACTCAGAAGCAGCAGTTTTTATTTCCCTACCTTCAACAATATCATTTTCAGGAATATTGGTGGAAGGTCCTGGTTCTCCAGGTGGTTCCAAGCTATCCAATAGGCGATTAATTTTATTTTGAAGTTCTATCAGTTCTTGACAGAGATATTTCACCTGGCTTGATTCAGGGGGACTTAGTTGGCCATTAACAATGTCAGTTTCAGTATCCTGCTATGCTGAATTACAAAAGAAAGGTCAGAATTATCAAAAATTGTGATAAGATCTCCATCTTCATCTTTATACTTTATTGTAACTTCATCATTACTCTGAAGTTTTCCTTTGAAAACTCGTTGCATCATTAGCACTAATTCATCATAAATTTAATATCTTCATTATGAATGGGAATTCATTGAATATCTTCCCCAAGTTCAGCTTTGATAATTAGCTTCCCACTTAAGTCCAACTGTCCATTCATGGCAGATTCCAAGATACTCTATGTGTACAACTCTAGATAAAGACAGCTTTCCAAGGCCTCCAATGTCACCTTCCCATGGGTCTTTGCTGGCTGCACCAGCATGAGGCTGCTGCTTCTGCCACCAGGCTTCAAGGCATCAGGGGAACGCTGTGGTCACAACCAGCTGAGTTGCCTTCCATTGCCCTACATGTAGTTTTACATGTAAGTCTGTAGGACACTGGACTATAAGACTCATGTTTTGTTTTGTTTTTCAAAGAATATGTTGTTTAATTTCTAGATATTTAGATATTGGGTGCTAATTTAATTCCCCAGTGATCACAAACTATACACTTTATGATTTTAATCCTTTGAAGCATATTGCATCTAAGTTATGCACACTTGAACAAAATGTATATTCTGCATTTGCTGGATAGTTTTATATAATGTATTAGGGCAATTTCATTAATCATTGTTCTAGTTTGCTAGCTGCTGGAATGCAATATGCCAGAAATAGAATGGCTTTTAAAAAGGGGAATTTAATAAGCTGCTAGTTTACAGTTCTAAGGCCAAGAAAATGGCCCAATTAAAACAAGTCTATAGAAATGTCTGATCTAAGGCATCCAGGGAAAGATACTTTGGTTCAAGAAGGCTGATGAAGTGCAGAGTTTCTCTCTTAAGTGGAAAGGCACATGATGAACACAGTCAGGGTTTCTTTCTCTGCTGGTAGGGCACATGGCGAACACAGCAGCATCTGCTATCTTCCTCTCCTGGCTTCCTGTTTCATGAAGCTCCCCGGGAGGCGTTTTCCTTCTTCATCTCCAAAGGTCGCTGGCTGGTGGATTCTCTGCTTCTCGTGGCTATATTGTTCTGCTCTGCTCTCTCTGAATCTCTCATTCTCCAAAATGTTTCCTCTATTTACAGGATTCCAGTAAAGTAATCAAGATCCACCTAATCCAGTTTAACAACCACTTCTGATTGAGTTCCATCTCCAGGGAGATGATCTAATTAAAGTTTCAAACATACAGTGCTGAAAAGGAACTAGAAGAAATGGCTGCCTTTACAAAATGGGATTAGGATTAAAACTTGGTTTTTCTAGGGTCCATACATCTTTCAAACTAGCACAATCATGTTGTTCAAATCTTCTATATCTTTACTTGTCCCTGGAATAAAATTTCCTTCAGCCAGAAAAAAATCCTTTTTGTCTTTCTTATATTGTGAGTACACTGGCATTAAATTTCTCTGAGAATATCTATTCCATTTTCATACTTTGCTGGGGATAGACTTTTGTTTGGCATTTTATTTTCCAAAAACTTGAAAATTTTTCAAAACTTCCCCTTCTTTTGACTTTTATGGCTAATGTTGAGACGTAAGTTCTCATTTTGTATTATTTTCCTCTGAACAACAATACTGCCCCTTACCTCACACTCTGCTTACTTTGAAGATTCTCTTTACCTGTGGTTTTCAGCTGTTTAAATCTGATATACTTAGGTGTGGTTTTCTTTCTATTTATCCTTTTTGGGCTTCACTGAGAATCTTGACTCTGTAGGTTGATATCGTTCATCAGATCAAGAAAATTCCACAGTATACCATTATTTCTTCAAAGATTGCCCCTCCCACTCTCTCCAGTTCTGGAGCTCCAATGTATGTGCATTTCACAGTGTACTGTATCCTTCTTACATTGCTGTTTTGCTTTCTGTTTTCTTTTTATATTTTGAATTTGGTTGTTTCCATTTATCTCCCGTAGTAATTTCCTAGCTGCTAAAGTAAATACATATGATAGTTTGGCCTAAACAACAGGAATTCTTGGCTCATGGTTTTGAAAATGAGAGAAGCCTAGAAACTGAGGCATCAGCAAGATGATGCTTTCTTGTGGCATATTGAGGAAGGCTGCTGGTGATCCTTGCCTCTTGACTTTTACTTTACATGGCATTGCATGTAGTAGCATCTTCTGCTTTCTCTTCTGGGTTCTGTTGACTTCCAGTTTCTGGCTATAGCTTCTCTCCATGTCCAATTTCCTTTGCAAATAAGGATTTTAGCCGTATTAGATTAAGGTCCACCTTCATTCCATTTGGAAAAATCTTCTTCAATAATATCTTCAAGGGCTTATTTAAAAATGGGTTCACACACACAGGGCCAGAAATGGGGCCTGACCATGACTTTTGCAGGGGATATGACTTGATCCCCAACAGTCTGTCCTCTGGACCTCCAAAAGACATGTTTTTCCCTCATGCAAGATATGTTCATCCTATCACAACATCCCTAAAACCTTAACTAATTTCAGTAGCAATGCTAAGTACAAAGTCCCATCATATTCAGTTATGGGTGTGATATGGTATGGCCTCTGTCTGATAGACCTGTGAAACTTGGAAAACAATTTATTTTCCAATATACAGTGGTGGTGCAGGCATATCATAAATATTTCCCAGGCAGGGAGAAATTGGAAGGAAACAGGGGTCATGTGTCCCAAACAAGTCCGAAACCCAGCAGGGTATACTCTACTAAGGTCAAGTTCTGTGAATCACTTTTCTTTGTTATCCAGACCTGATGGAGCAGTAGCCACACTGCTTCCAAGCACTTGTGTAATGGCCATGCTCTCTGCAAACACAGGGGTATAAGCTGTACCCTCTTCAAGTATCAGAATGACAGCCAGCCATCAGTGAATGCCAGGACACAGGCCCCACCCTCTCTTAGAGTAGGATGGAGGCACTCTCCCTGAACAACAGGACATGAGGCCTACTAGTCTCCAAGGCACAGGTGTTGACCTGCCCTCTCCACACATTTGGGTGGGCCTCCTCTCTTGGCCAGAGATCTCTTCACCTTCAATAGTCTTGCCCTTGCAGTCATTCTTCCTTGAACTCATCCTTTCTCTGAATCTCTCAGGAAAGGCTTCTGTTCATACAGCTTTCACAAAAACCTTGTTGGCTGTGTGTGTAGTTCCAGGGTATCCAAAGAAGTGTATGTAGTCCCAGCGTATCCAAAAGATTGGATAGTAGAGCTTTTCACAGACAACTTCTTGGTTATCTGCATTTCCAGACCTGATGTCTACTGAAATGGATTATTGGATACATATTCAGGAACTCCCTCTTTAACCAAGGGTTGTTCAGGTAAACTTTCATGTGGAGCCTTATCTTCTGGAGACTCCTTCCCAAAAGCTCAGGGAGTCCCTGACAGAGCCATTTCTGGCCCTAATTTTATATCATGCTACCTGGGGAGCATGTGAATTTTCAAAATCATCAATATCTTATTACTTTTTGCTTAAGAATTTAATTCTCAGATTTTCCCTTTCCACTCATATTTTCCCATAAGCTTCAGAGAGAAACCAGACTGCACCTTCATTGCTTTCAAGTTCTGCCTTCCATCTAACATCAGAACACAATCTTGAAAATACTTCTTTGCCACTTTTTAACAAGGATTGCCTTTCCTCCAGTTTCAAAAAACACGTCATATCCTTCTAAGACCTCATTTGAGGTAAATTTAACATTCATATTTCTACTGACAGTCTCTTCAAAGTAGTCTAGCCTTTTTCTATTAAGCATTTCACAAATTCTTCCAACTTACACCTATTACCCAATTCCAAAGCTATTTATTTACAATTTTTAAAGGTATTTTTAATAGAAGTATCCCACATTCTGGTACCAAAAATTGTCTTCACTTTCTGGAGCCTAAAAAAAAAAGTATCATACAATGGATTGACTTAGCAACAGCAATTTATTGCTTCATGGTTTTGAGGCTAAGAGAAGTCTAAAATTGATGAGTCAACAGGGTGATGCTTTCTCCCTGACACTGCAGCACCTTGGGTGATCCTTGGTTCTTAACAGTTCTGACACAGGGCAATGCTCTGGCAGTGTCTTCTCCATTTTCTTCTGGGTTCCATTGACTTTCAGCTTCTGGCTGCTCTCCATACCTTCTCTCTGTGTCCAATTACCTTTACTTATAAGGACGTCAAACATGTTGGATTAAATCTCAGTTTGGGCATATTTTATCTAATAACATCTTCAAAGGTCCTATTTACAAATGGGTTCACACTCAAAGGAACAGAAGTTGGGATCTGATAGTGCCTTCAATGGGGGACATGACCCAATCCCCAGTGCCTCTCTTCTAATTAACTTATCCTGTCTTATGCTGTGTACAGTTTGTGTTAAAACCATCCAATGAGTATTTTTTTAAAAAGTTTTATGAAGAGATAGTCACATAGTATACAATGCACCCAAAGGATACAATCAATAGTTTTTAGAAAATCACAAGGTTGTACATTCATTAATACAAACAATTTAGAACATTTTAATTATTTCAGAAAGAAAACCCCATAACCTTAGCAGTCACCTCTAAATCTATCATTCCCCAATCCTATATAACCACCAATCTAATTCTGTCTTTATAGGTTTATTTATATTTACATTTTACATAAATAGAATCATGTAATTATAGTTCTTTGTGTCTAGTTTCTTCCACTCAGCATGTTTTTTTTTCAAAATTATTTTTAATTAGAGTAGTAGGTTTAAAGAAAAGCCACGTAAAAGTATGACATCCCCATATACCTCCCTATTATTGACACTTTGCATTTAGTCTAGTATCTTTGTTATGATTGATGAAAGACTATTGAAATGTACTCTTAATATGGTCCAGGGTGCACGGGTAGTTTAGTGGTTAGATGCCCGCCTTTTATGTGGGAGACCTGGGTTCGATTCCCGGACCATGCACTCAAAAAAAAAAAAATATATATATATATATAGTCCATAGTTTACATTAGGTATATTTTCCCATATGCCACCCTATTATTAACATCTTGTTTAGTATTGTACATTTCCTATAGTTCATGAAACAATATTCTTCATCTATTGTTCACAACAGGTTTAACTGTGTTATACAGTCCCATGTTTTATCTTCTAACTTTCAATCTACTAAGACATGACCCAAAACATCCCCTTTTAACCACATTCACAAACATATTTCAGTGCTACTAAGTACACTCACAATAATGTGCTACCATCTCCTCTATCCATTCCCAAAAATTTACAATCAAGCTAAATAGAAATTCTGTACAAATTAAGCATCAGTTCCTCATTCTCTACCCCATTCTATCCCTTGGTAACCTATAGTCTAGATTCTAGCTCTATGTGTTTGCTTGTTATTATTAGTTCATATCAGTGAGAACACACAATATTTACCCTTTAGTGTCTGACTTATTTCACTCAAAATAATGTCGTCAAGGTTCATCCATGTTGTCACATTCCTCAGGACTTCATTCTTTCTTAGAGTTGAATAATATCCCATTGTATGTATATATCACATTTTATTTATCCATCCATTGGTAGATGGGCACTTCAGTTGCTTTCATGTTTTGGCACTAATGCCACTGTGAACATTGGTGTGCAAATGTCTGTTCATTTCCCTTCTTTCAGTTCTTGTTATATACCTGATAGCAAGATTTCTGGATCAAATGGAAATTCTATACTTAGCTCCCTGAAATGCCAAATAATCTTCCACTAGCAGCTACACCATTTTACATTTCAACAGCAGTAAATGAGTTTTCCTGTCTCTCCACATACTCTCCAATGCTTGCAGTTTTCTGGTCTTTTTTTTTTTTTAATTAGTGGCCATCCTAGTAGGTGTGAAATGATATCTCATTGTGGTTTGATTTACATTTCCCTAATAGCTAATGATGTTGAGCATCTTTTCATGTGCTTTTTAGCCATTTATATTTCATCTTTGGAAAAGTTTATTTTTAAGTCTTTTGCCCTTTTTATAGTCTTTTGCCCATTTTTAATTTGGTTGTTTGTCTTTTAATTGTTGAGTTGTAGGATTTCTTTATATATCCTAGATATTAAACCCTTATCAAATATGTGGTTTCCAAATATTTCACCCATTGAGCAGGATGCCTTTTCATTTATTGACAAAGTCCTCTCCTCTGAAGCACAATTTTAATTTTGAGGAGGTTCCATTTAATTTCTTTTTTTGTTGCTTGTGCTTTGGATGTAAAGTCTAAGAAACTGTTGCCTACCACAGGATCTTGAAGATGCTTCCCTACATATTGTTCTGTGAGTATTATCTCCCTGGTTCTTAAACTTAAGTTTTTGATCCACTCTGAGTTAATTTTTGTATAAGGTGTGAGATGGGAGTCCTCTTTCATTCTTTTGCGTGTGGATATCCAGTTCTCCCAGCCCCATTTGTTGAAGACTGTTCTGTCCCAGTTTAGTGGACTTGGCAGCATTATGAAATGTCATTTGGCCTTAGTTGTGGGGTTCATTTCTGAACTCTTATTATGATTCCCTTGGTCAATATATCTATCTTTATGCCAGTGCCATTCTGTTTTGACAACTGTATGTGAGTCCTGCAACTGAGTCTTTGGGGCCTCTTACTTTTCCAAATAAATTTGAGAAGTGGCTTTTCCATTTCAGCAAGTATGCTCTAGGAATTTTTTTTTGAGATTCTGTTGAATCTGTAAATAAATTTGGGTAGAATTTACATCATAATAATATTTAGTCTTCTAAGTCATGAAAACGGAATGTCCTTCCATTTATTATAGGTCTTTGATTTCTTTTAGCTAATGTTTTGTTATTTCTGTTATGTACAGGTCCTTTGCATTCTTGGTTGAATTTATTCCTAGATATTAGATTCTTTTGGTTGCTTTTGTAAATGAGATTATTTTCTCGAATTCCTCTCCAGATTGCACATCACTAGTATATAGACACACTACTGATTTTTTTGCATGTTGATCTTGTATTCTGCCACTTTGCTGAGCTCGTTTATTAGCTCTAGTAACTTTGTTGTAGATTTTTGGGGACTCTTTCTATTTGGGATCATGTTTTCTGCAAAGAGTGAAAGTTTTACTTCTTCCATTCCAATGTGAATGTCTTTTTCTTACCTAACTGCTGTAGCTAGAACTTTGAGCCCAATCTGGAGTAACAGTGATGACAGTGGGAATCCTTGTCTTGTTCCAGATCTTAAAGGGAAAACTTTTAGTCTGTCACCACTAAGTATGAATTTAGCTGTGGGTTTTTCATATATGCCCTTTTTATCATGTTGAGGAAGTTTCCTTTGATTCCTCCCTTTTGAAAAGTTTTTAGTCAAGAAAGAACGACAGATTTTGTCAAATGCCTATTCTGCATCAGTTAAGACGATCATGTGATTTTCAACCTTCAATTTGTTAAAGTAGCATATTACATTAATTGATTTTTCTTGTGTTGAACTACCCTTGCTTACCTCACATAAAACCTACTTGATCATGGTGTGTAATTATTTTAATGTGCTGTTGGATTCAATTTTCAAGTTATTTTGTTGAGGATTTTTACATCTATATTCATTAGAGAAATTGATCTGTAATTTTCTTTTCTCTTAGTACCTTTATCTGGCTTTGGTATTAGGGTGATATTGGCTTCATAGAATGAGCTTGGTACTGTTCCCACTTCAATATTTTGGAAGAAGTTGTGTAAAATTGGTATTAATTCTTCTTGGAATGCTTCATAAAATTCATTTGTGAGGCCAAATGTTACTGGACTTTTTTTTGGCAGGGTTGGGGGAGGGAGGGATTGATGACTGATTCAATCTCTTTATGGTAATAGGTCAGTTGAGATCTTCTATTTCTTCTAAAGTTACTGCAGGTTGTTTGTATGTTTCTAGCAAGTTGTCTATTTCATCTAAGTTGTCTAGTTTGTTAGCATACACTTGTTCATAATATTCTCTAATGATTCTTTTAATTTATCTCTTCTTTGTCAGTCTAGCAAAGCTTTTGTCAATCCTATTGATATCAAAGTACCAACTCTTGGTTTTACTAATTCTCTTTATTGTTTTATTTTTAATTCGCAATTTCATTCATTGCTGTGCTAATGTTTGTTATTTCTTTCCTTCTGTTTGCTTTGGGTTCAGTTTGCTCTTCTTTTTCTGATTCCTCCAGGTATGCAGTTAGGTCTTTGATTTTAGCTCTTTCTTCCTTTTTAATGTAGGCATTTATGACTATAAATTTTTCTCTCAGAACTCCCTTCATCAAATGCCATAAGTTTTGATAGGTTGTGTTCTTGTATTCATTCATCCCAAGATAGTTACTGATTTCCCTTGCAATTTCTTTTTTGACCCAGTGATTGTTTAAGAGTCAGTTGTTTAATTTCCATATATTTGTGAATTTTCCATTCCTCTGCCTGTTATTGATTCCCAGCTTTATTCTTTATGGTCTGATTAAGTGCTTTGTATAATTTCATTCTCTTTAAATTTATTGAATCTTGTTTTGTGATGTAGCTTGTGGTCTGTCCTGGAGAATGATCCATGAACAGTTAGAAGAATGCACATCCTGCTGTTTTAAAGTGCAACTTTCTGTATATGGCTGTTAGGTCTAGTTCATTTATCATATTATTCAAGTTTTATGTTTCCTTATTGATCCTCTGTCTATATGTTCTAGCTATTGATGAAAGTGGTATATTGAAATCTCCAACTGTTGTTGTAGAGGCCTCTATTTCTCCCTTCAGTTTGGCCAGCATTGCCTCATGTATTTTGGGGCACCCTGGTTAGCTGTATAAATATTTATGATTGTTATTTCTTCTGGGTTGCCCCTTATTAATATATACTGTTCTTCTTTATCTCCTATAAAAGTTTTATATTTAAAGTCTTTTTTTTAATGATTTTTATATAGCCACCCCAGCTCTTTTTTTATCACTGTTTGCTTGTAATATCTTTTTCCAACTTTCACCCTCAACCTATTTGTGTCATTATATCAAAGAGAGGTGAGTCTCTTGAAAAAAGCATATAGATGGGTCATACTTTTCATTCATTCTTCCAGTCTGTGTCTTTTTTTTTTTCATGAGCAGACACCGGGAATTGAACACACACATGGCAGGTGAGAACTCTACCTGTTGAGTCACCATGGCTTGCCCAGTCTGTGTCTTTTGATTGGAGTATTTAATCTATTAACATTCAGTGTTATTATTGTAAAGGCAGTGCTTGCTTCAACCATTTTATCTTTTGATTTTTATATGTCATATCTTATTTTTGTTTCTCTTTTTACCCTTTTAATCACCCTTAGTGAATATTCATTTCTACACTCTCTTCCACGCTGCCCTCTCTTGCCTCTTGCTTTCAGCCTGCATAACCCCCTTTAGTATATTTTCATAGCCTCTTCTTCCTGATCTTCCCTGGATGCAGTACAGTGCACCCTTGTTCTCTGCAGCCCTAGAACATTTTTTTTCAGACAGTTCCTGCCTGTCCACTACTTGTTTTGGAGGAGGAGCAAATCCTGGGTCTCCCGACTCTACCATCTTCCTGGAACTTCCCCCCAATAAATTTTTAATTTCAGATATTGTATTTTGTTGTTTGAAGATACGCATTTGATTTTTAATAGATTACAATTATCTGTTGAATACATCATATTTTTGTCCATTTCCCCCATATTTTCCTCAATTTTGCTTATCAATAATAATCACAATGGCTTTGCAATCTTTGCAAATTTTAATTTCTGAACCACCATTGGTTAAGTTTCTAATAACTGTTATTTTTATTATTACTCATTTTCTCCTGCTTCCTAGTATGTTCAGTAATTTTAAATTATGTTTTGGCCTAGTGGATGATATTTTGTATAGGATTTCAATTATTTACCTTTGATGAGTGTTGAGTTTTGTTCTGGGAAGCAATTATGTTTCTGGCTGATAATATAGATCCTGTGGAGGCTTAATTTTAGAATTTATCAGGTTTTGTCTATTTGATCACTGCCTTCCTGGTACAGGCCTTATTCCTCAGTCCTGGTGTTTTAGGGATGTCAGAATTTCCTGGGTATTCACCAAGGATTTTTCTCTTAGGCTGGACTGGAACTC
Organism: Myrmecophaga tridactyla; assembly: GCA_004026745.1. Taxonomy (NCBI): domain Eukaryota; kingdom Metazoa; phylum Chordata; class Mammalia; order Pilosa; family Myrmecophagidae; genus Myrmecophaga; species Myrmecophaga tridactyla. The sequence goes on along the minus strand of PVIY010047549.1, from coordinate 3,752 downwards.
AAATATCTCACCAGCTTTGTTCAACACCTGAAGCTGTTCATTTCTCTGCCCCGCAGTTGCTGTTTTCTGCTAGAGAATTCCTGGAAATTTATCCTGTGCATATGTAGCTTTAGAGTAAGCCAAAGACCCAAATGATATCTCCACATGATATTTTTGTTCATGCTCTGTGGCTTTCTATCTAGTTCCCTGCCTGCCATATTTCAGCCACCTTAGCAGGTGACTTCTGCCCTGTGACTATGATAGTCTATGATTGCACCCTATTTCTAGGTACAGGAGAAAAAGTGCTCGGGGAGAAAGCCAGAATAAATAGGGGACTTATGTTAGGTACTTCCCTTCGCTCAAGAATTGCTATCTGCTGCCAGTGCCTGTAAAATGTTAACTTTTTCTTTTCTTCTATAATTATCTATGTCCTAAACGTATAATCTTTTAAACTTTTTTTTTTGCTTTTTAGTTAGATTTTTTCATTTTTGATATTATTTTATTGTACATTTTCGCTTTTATCTTGATAATTCACACCAGAAGATAATCAAATTTTTCCTTTTCAAAAATCAGTATTGCTTAACTAAGACTCTCAATATTTTTTCTTATCTTTGCTATTTGCTATTTTCTTCCTTCAACTCTCTTTGCTTTATTTTGCTTTTTCCTTACCTTCTTTTTTAATGTGATTTTATTGAGATATATTATACATATAATAATCCAAATTGTGCGATCAGTGGTTCACAATATCATTATATAGCTGTGCATTCATCATCACAATTTTTGAACATTTTCATTACTCAAAAAAAAATTAAAATGAAAAAAGTGAAAAAGAACACCCAAAACATCCCATACTCTCCCTCCCCCCTTATTGATTTTTTTTTCTTTTTTTTTTTCCTTCCTCATCTGTCCATATATTAGATAAAGGGATGTTAGTTACAAGGTTTTCACAATCACATGGCCACACCTTATAAGCTCTATAGTTATTCAGTCATCTTTAAGAATCAAAGCTATTGGATTACAGTGCAACATTTTCAAGTATTTCCCTCTAGCTACTCCTACACTAAAAACCAAAAGGGGATATCCATATACTGCATAGGAATAACCTCCAGTATGACCTCTCAGCTCTATTTGAAATCTCTCAGCCACTGAAACTTTATTTTGTTTCATTTCTCTTCCCCCTTTTGGTGGTTAAGAAGATTTTCTCACTCCCATGATGTTAGGGCCAGGCTCATCTACTGAAGTCACATTTCATGTTGCCAGGGGCACTTATACCCCTGGGAATCATGTCCCATGTAGGTGGGAGGGCAATGAGTTCACCTGCAGAGTTGGCTTAGAGAGAAAGGCCATGTGTGGACAACAAAAGAGTTTCTCTGGGGATGACTCTTAGGTATAATCATAAATAGGCTTAGCTTCTTCTTTGCAGGAATAAATTTCGTAAGGGCAATCCCCAAAATCGAGGGCATAGACCACCAAATTGGCAGTCCCCAGTGCTTGCAAGAATATCAGGTCTTCCCAGGTGGGGAAGTTTAATGTTTCCACTCCTTATTTTCTTGAAATGAATGCTAATCTTAATAATAATGTTGTGTTTTACAAATATGTGTATGCAACTTTATAAATTTTCCTCGAGGTATTGTTTCGACTGTATCCCTGATTTTTCTATGTATAACTTCATTAGTATGCAGTTGAAAATACTTTCTACTCTTTATGATGATTTGACCCATATCAATCATTTAGAACTGTATTTCTTAGTTTCCTGACATGTGATATATCCATTATTTTGTTATTGATTTCTAGCACAACTATATTTTTGTCAGAGGAAAAACTATACTATGATTTTAATCTCCTGAAATTTGTCGTGACTTGCTAGTACATACTCAGCACAGGATCAATTTTTGTAAATTGTAGTGTCCTTGAAAAGGAGACGTGCTCTCCAGTTGCTCTATATATGTCTGCTAGGTTAAAGTTGCTAATCTCATTCTTTAAATCTTTTTACATCCTTACTTTTTTGCATCTAGTATTTCTATTGTATAATGAGCTGTGTTTAATAAAACCCTCCTCTGATTTTGGTTTCCTGATCGTTTTATTGATTTCTGCTCTGTATACTTTGAGACCATTTTACATATCTAGTATTTAGAATATTTCATTGCTTTTATTGAATCTGACCTTTTATTTAGGGGTAACCTTCATCTTTAGCAATACTTTTTTTTCCCTGAAAAGTCTATGTTTTCTATTATAATAATATACATATTATATTAGCTTTTTTATTTGTTGTTTTCCCCCAACTTTTAATTTTGAAGTAATTTCAAACTTACAGGACAGTTGCAAAAATAATACAAAACCAATGCAGAGTACTGTAATAAAACCCCATCCAGTTATCCAAATTTACCAACTTTTAACATGATGCCACATTTGCTATATCTATTATCCATATATTTTCTAAACATTTGAGGGTAGGTTGCATACATCATACTTCCTGGACATTTAATATTTCTATTTCTATTTCCTAAGAAAAAATATATTCACTTATATAACAATATTAAGAATGTTATTAAGTTCAAGAAATTAACATTGATGAAAGCATAAGTTTATATTCCAGTTTTTTTCAAATTGTCCCAATAATGTCCTTTTGGACATTTTCTTCTCCAATAAATCCAGTCTAGGATCCTGGATTGTATTTAATTGTCATTGTTTCTTTATCTTTTTAATTTTTTATTATAAAATATAACATATACAAAGCAAAGGAAGAAAAAAGCAATAAGTTTCAAAGCACACTTCAACAAGTAGTTACAGAACAGATCCCAGAGTTTGTCATGGGCCACCATTCCACCATCTTAGATTTTTCCTACCAGCTGCTCCAGAACACTGGACGCTAGAAGGAACATTATATTTTAGCTTTTTTGCAGGCCATATTTGCCCCAGCCTTTTATATCAATCTTTCTGTAACCCTGTGTTTTTAATATCTTTAATTTATTCTTAAATCCAGTTTAATGTTTTGTCTTTTAACTGAAATATGTAATGTATGTATATCTTTTCTAATAACTGATATATTTTGTTTATAATATGATGTATTTTTCATGACATGTCAGGACTGACAAGTCCATTTTCTTTTTTTTTTCTATTGCCTTATTTTGCCTGGCAGACCATTTCCTACCATTAAATTTTTTCCTTCTGCTGGTTTAGAAGATATAAAAACTTTTAAAAATTATTTTTGTAGGTAACCTACAATTACAGCAAGCATTTCTTACTTGTCAAGGCCCAACTTTAAAAAATACTTTGCCTTTACCCTTACAAGCATGGATTTTAGAATATTTGAATCCCATTTGTTTGTCTGTCAATTGACTTATTATTCTTGTCTTGTAGCTCAAAATTACACACCTATTCACCCCCACACATGCATGTGCATAATCATTATTATGTTGCTTCATGAATTCAATGTTGATGTTTATTTAGATTTACTTATATTTGCCATTTTCTTCATTCTTCCTTCTTCTAGCATATCTTATCTCCATCTGGGATCATCTTCCTAATGACTGAAAAATATTTTTTTAGAATTTGTAAATGCAGTTCTGCTGGTGTAGTATATCAGAAAATGGCTTCATTTTACATTCATTCTGTTTAGCTTTTTTTTTTTGTATGCTGTATGGTGGGGTCACATTTCCTTCTCTTTGCCTGTGAGTATCCCGTTATTGCAACACTATTTGTTAAATTTTTTGTTGGTTTCTTTTGTTTGTTTGTTTGTTTGTTTGGGAAATACATGGTCCTGGAATCGAACC